>JAODAL010003956.1:0-164583 GCA_025379985.1 Phyllomedusa bahiana
CTTAGACCTGACCCTGCCTTCATAAGGGGGCGTAAGGATGTATATGCGGCTCGGAGCTACCCGCTCCATACAGGCAGGGATCAGTAGACTGGTATAATAAAGGCGGGTTGGGGGGTTGTCGAGGTAATGACCGCCAGGCACCAAACCCTTTGCCTGTCATAAGGGGGCGAAGGAGTATAAGCAGGCTCAGGACGGGCCCGCCCATACTGGCGAGAGGTGCCACCAGATGTGTATTACATAAGCAGGGCTGGGACGACTGTAGGCAGGGGTTTAAATATCCCCGGGGGAGGGCCCATCTTTTCTGTCATTAAGGAGGGCAAGGATGTATGAAGTGGGCTAGAAATGAGCCCACTCCAACATGGCAAGAGGTGCCAGAGACGGAATTACAAAAGCGGGTGGGTTGATGGTAAGCATATTGGGAGTTAGGGTTTACCTCGCCTGCATTAAAGGGGGTTGAAAGGGATTTGGACGGGGGTGAGGGCTGAGCCCCCCATACACGGTGAGAATGCGCAGATGTGTATTACATTAACATTACTAGCACGACAGTCAATGAACATCGGGGTACACTAATGCTGAAAGCATCCGGGACTCCCCGCCCCAAGTGGAGCAGATGCTACACATGGCTGTAAAAAGATTGTGAAAGACTGCCCCCTTCCTTTTTTTTAAAAAAATTTGGGGCCACATTTAGTTTTTTTTCCCCCATTTCCCCTAGTTGGGGTTCGGAGTCTAATGCCCATGCATAGTTTTAGGGTCAGAGTTTTTCATTTGTTTTTTTTGGGTGGGGCGGGAGGGGGGCGCTATTTCCCTATTTGCATAGGGCCCCAAATGTCTTGCCACAAGGCTGTTCTATACATTCGTTTTCAAATAAATATGTAAAGAAGTGTCCTCACCAAAAAAAAAATTTTTGTGTTAATTTCAAAAATAACACAGCATTTTTACCTCCCATTTTTTGTTGTCAGTGCAAAAAAAAATTAAGCAAGTTAAAAATTTAAAATTCGTTTGCAATCCCATTTTTTACTCTGAGCGCAGAAAATTCTTTCAAAATACCAGGGTCCCGAAACAAGGATTTGGAGTCACAACCAGTTTTAATTTAAAATCTATTTAGTTTAACATACTTTTTTTTTTTTTTCAATATACTGTAGTACATACAAGTCAAAACAATAAGAAGTAGATATTTGTTCAGGTGGGTTTAACCCACAAAAAAATTTTAACCCCCTTTAAACGACCAAACCAGATCTACTTGTGATGATCTGGATTTCCCCCCAAGAAATTGTATTTTCCCTGTGTAAAAATACAGAATTTAATCAAGAATGCAATCAATCTATCCAAATTCCCCGGTTACCAAATAAATGAGCTCAAAATTTTAATTCTCAAAAACCCTTTATTAATGGGGGTATGGTGAAAAAACCAAAATTTAAATCTGAACGTTTCATGGAAATTTGGAGGTCCACAATATAAAAACGAGCAGTGCCAAAGGGCTTAGGACTTCTACAAGTTATCTTGGGGTGGTGGGGTCCATGCGCACCGCCTCTGTATTACTGATATTACCCATAGGCAGGCACATAACAATTTAAAACGAATTTCCCCCCTTTTAAATTTTGTTTAATTGCTTTCCCTTATCAGTTATGTATAACTTTTCATAGTAATAATATTTACAATGAAAAAGCAATTTAATTTGATGTCTACCTTTCATTTCCCTTACTGCACTTCCATTCACTTAGAGATCCATAGAAAACAGCATAATTATAAAGTGGGCTTCTATTTTGCAACCAATATATTTTTATCAGTGTGAGAGTTTTCTATTTAACCTTCTGCTTTCTGCATTTATTGTATTGTATATTGCAATATAGTACTTACCATTAGTTATATTTGTGATGTCCTTTGTTGAGGAAGTATTAAAGTCACTGGTCAATATATTAGTCGCTGTAATTAGAAGAAAATATAGTGAAAACTACAATGAAATCTAATTACACCTAATTTCACCTATTGATTATTGCCATAATATAAAATAATTTAAAACTTATTTCAGCAAAAGAAAACCTTTTTATAAAGATCCTGAACAAATGCTCAGAAAAAAAATTATGCTTTCGTCTTACCTGTGCTGTCAACCTGTGCTGCTCCAGTGGATTTCTCAGACAGTGCTGTAAAACAATTTTATCCTAATTACTTTCCAGGAATCGGGCATTTCCCATAAGTTCCTACTTTTACACAGTTTATTTTCGATTGTATAATGTTACAAATAGTGTTGAGCGATTGCGTTGGCTATCGAGATCGAGCGATAGTCGATAGTCGGCCGCTATCGATAAGGTTTTTCGATAGTGAGCATCGATTATGAGCGATTACCATTAAAGTCTATTGGGAGAGCAACAAAACCTTCATTATTACACCCAAACAGGCTTGGAGAAGCTGAAATTAACATCCAAAACGTCAAAAGGATACGTTCTTTTGGCCAACCACGGGGGATAAAAAATCCCCGAAAAAAAGTCCCGACCATTTACTATCCTTTTTGTCCCACGCCCGACCCTTAAACCCCTCACCCCAAAAGAAAAGTGCCAGAAGGCAGTATGATTTGAACCATATGTTATTTAACTGGACATTGAAAAATCCCCCGTCTGGAAAAGCAGCATGAGCCCCCAAAAAGCTGGGGCCCCAGATTTAAAAGTGCCCCAAAAAGGGGTCTTTAACCCCATTTTTTAGTTGACAGGACTAAAATATATTGTTTGTACCGCAGAATGACCCTTAAACCTGTCGCCCAATTTTTAAAAATGCCAGAAAAGGAGCTTTCAACCCCCCTTTTAGTTGAATGGACTTTACTGTCCTTCCCGGGCCCAGTATGCCCTTAAAAAATGTTGACCCCGATTAAAAGTGCCGGAAAAAGGAGTTTTCAACCACCATTTTAGTTTAATGGACATGACTATTTCCCCGTCCTGGGCCAAGCATAGCCCCAAACCCGCATGCCCCCCGATTTAAAAAAGGGCCCGGAAAAAAGGGGTTTTCAACCCCCTTTTTTGATTCATGGAATTGAATCTGTCTGGGCCACGTGAGCCCCCAAACCCGATGGGCCCCCCATTTAAAAAATGCCCGGAAAAAGGAGTCTTTCAACCACCTTTAGTTTCACTGGAATTGACTTACCCGTCCTGGACCCCAGTATGACCATTAACCCGTTGACCCCCCGTTAAAAAGTGCCGGAAAGGGTCGGTTTTGTCGTTTGTTATGTTTTTGTATATAACCCGGGATTTTTTTCACCTTTCAATTCAAAAAGTGGTGATTAGAATTGCTGTTTTTAAAATTTACGTAGAGCTGCGTCAATGAACAAAAGCTGGGTGCGAAAGTCAAAAAACACGTAACTGTTATGTTTTGGTATAAAAAACTTATTTTTTTCACCTTTCAATTCACTGTGGGAATATGAATTTTGTTTTAAGATTTAGTAGATGCGGGGTCAAAAGAACAATGCTGGGTGCGCAAAAGTCAAAAAAAAGTAATGTTATGTTTTGGTATAATAAACGATATTTTTTGCACCTTTCAATTCACCTTTTGTGAATATATAATTGCTGTTTTAGATTTACGTAGATGCTGCTTCAATGAACAATGCTGGTGCGCAAAAGTCAAAAAACACGAAAATGTTTGTTTTGGTATAATAAACGATATTTTTTGCCCCTTTCAATTCACCTGTGGTAAATATAGAATTGCTGTTTTAGATTTACTTAGATGCTGCCGTCAATGAACAATGCTGGGTGCGCAAAGTCAAAAAAACTCGTAAATGTGATTTTTTGATATAATTAAATGTTTTTTTTGCACCTTTCAATTCACCTGTGGTGAATATAGAATTGCTGTTTTAAGATTTACGTAGATGCTGCGTCAATGAACAGTGCTGGGTGCGCAAAAGTCAAAAAACACGTAACTGTTATGTTTTGATATATATAAACGGTATTTTTTGCACCTTTAAATTTACTGTGGTGAAATAGAATTGTGTTTTGATTTACGTAATGCTGCGTCAATGAACGTGCTGGGTGCGCAAAGTCAAAAACAGTAATGTTATGTTTTGATTTTAAACGGTATTTTTTGCACCTTTCAATTCACCTGTGGTGAATATAGAATTGTTTTTTTAAGATTTAGTAGATGCTGCTTTCAATGAACAGTGCTGGGTGGCAAATAAAAAAAACACGTATTGATGTTTTCGTATGATCACGGTATTTTTTGGCAACAAAAAACCCTGTGTGATACAAGATTGCTGGATTGTAATTTAAGTGCAAGATGGATATATAAACAGTCACAGGTGTAATGGGTAAAATTGAACACCTATCTGAAATGTATACTGATAATAAAAGTGGAGTTTTGCAGCTAACAAAGAGACCTGCAGTTACTAGAAAAAGATGTTTTCCAATATAAGTTCAGGTGCCCAATTTTCCCGGAAATATTTCAATAGCAAATGTTATAATAAAGATATTCCACTACAATGTCTACACTGTCTTGGTGAACTTTATCCAGTGTTCTTTATAGATAGAGCTTGTCTATGTTCGCCCGCGGGCCCCCCCCCCGCGCCCACAGACCTGAATTTAAAGCGGGAGATGCTTCGTTAAAATTATCGAGCTAACAAAATAAAATGTTCAATCTCAATCTAACTAAATTGGAAGGATCACAGCTAATAGTAGAGGTTTCTCTGTGCAGAAATAGACTAAATTTTGCTGAGCTGTTTGGCCACAGGCAGAGCGCAGGTCCTATCCCTATGAGCGCTGAGAGGGCACTGAGGCTGAAACAGGAAACGCTGTTCTATGTAAAACGAGGTCATGTGATTTTTCCAGCCAATCGCAACCATACACATCCAAATCATGACGTCGCACACACATCTCACCCTGCTCTATTCTGTAATCTGATTTGCTGCCACCAAAATTACAGGAAGCGCCGAAAAAGCGCGATCTTAATAGATGTTGCACAGATTTTAACCTTAATTATCGCATGATCTGGAAATTCGATACCATAAAAACCTTGCCGATTCAACTTGTCGATAAAAATCGCTACAACCACTAGTTACAAACCATCAGTTTGGAGTGTGGAAAGAAACCCACACAAACATCAGGAGAATATACAGTCTCCATGGAAGCATTGCCATTAAAGGGGTTTTGCCACAAAGTAAAATGAGCGTAGGGGAATGTTTTGAAAATAAATAATAAAACATTTTCTCCATTCATCGTTATTAATAATTCTGCCCGTTTTTGTTTTAGTGATCCATTGTTTACAGTTCATCTCCAGGGGATACGACCAGGTGGTGTGAGCTCCTCAGTCCTGGTCGCACATCGCTCAAACATCACCTCTCCTCTCCTGTAGATACTGGGTGTTCAAACCCCGGGTGCTGTCATTCCTACTCTGTCTTTGGATGCCGTTAGTAATAAGGTCAAACAGTGTCAAATAAAAAAAAAGAAACCTCAATGAGGTATGGGCATTGATAGTGAGGAAAAATAATCCACAGCTTAGAGTTCCTTGCAGGGATTTGAACCAAGACACATGTGCTGTAAAGCAAAAATGTTACCTCTGAGCTACGCAGTGTAGCTACTTGCTTTATCTTATACATAAACAGACCTTTCTTTGACTAGAGGCGAGGAAAAGCTGGTGATGTCATCCTGCAGGGTCACATGATATGCAATTCAAACAAATCACACACGCCCCCTTCTGAGCATAAAGAGCTGAAGAGCTGGATGCAGAAGGCATGAAATGAGATTGTGGCAAAACTCCTTTAAGTGGATTTTAAATGAATCTGTAAGGCAATTTTTGCACCCCTTTCTGAGAGCAGTATGTGATAAAGGGAAGAAGCTGTGCTCTTTGATATATACACTCACCGGCCACTTTATTAGGTACACCTGTCCAACTGCTCGTTAACACTTAATTTCTAATCAGCCAATAAAATGGCGGCAACTCAGTGCATTTAGGCATGTAGACTGGTCAAGTCAATCTCCTGCAGTTCAACCGAGCATCGTATGGGAAGAAAGTGATTTGAGTGCCTTTGAACGTGGCTGGTTGTGGTGCCAGAAGGGGGCTGGTTCTGTGTATTCAGTAAACTGCTGAATCTCCTGGGATTTTCACGCACAACCATTCTAGCGGTTTTACAGAGAATGGGTCGAATAAGACTAAACATGCAGTGAGCGGCAGTCATGTGGGAGGAAAGCCTAGTTGATGCACGAGGTCAAGGAGAATGGGCAGATGGTTCGAGCTGATATAAAGGCAACAGTGACTCAAATAGCACCCATTACAAACCAGGTAGCAGAAAGAGCATCTCTGAACGCTCAGTACGGGAATTTGAGGCAATGGGATACCAGCGGCAGAAGACCACACCGAGGTGCCACTTCCTATCAGCTAAGAACAGGAAAGAGGCTCCAATTGCCACCAAGCTCATTGTAATTGGGACAGTAGAAGATTGGTGTGAATAAACGTTGCCTGGTCTGATGAGTCTCAATTTCTGTGCGACATACGGGATGGTAGGGTCAGAATTTGGCGTCAACAATGAAAGCATGGATCTCATCCTGCCTGTATCAAAGTTCAGGCTGGTGGTGGTGGTGTCTGGTGTGGGAATATTTTTCTTTGGCACTCTTTGGGCCCCTTGTGTACCATTTGAGCATCGTTGCAACACTGGTTGAATCCCTATGCCACGAAGTATTGAGGCAGTTCTGAAGGCCAAAAGGAGGTTCAACAGGGTTACTAGCATGGTGTACCTAATAAATTGGCCGGTTGAGTGTAGGTTTATATGATTTGAAGCAGGACTTCAGAGTAAAGAGCAGAATAAATCCTGAAAAGAAAGTGAAAGTTATGTTTACCCTGCCCACATGCAGCAATTGACAGTTTAGGGCCGGTTCACACAGCTTATTCAAGCCGTAATTGCGGGATGTATTCCGCCCGCAATACGGCTTGAATAAGGGGCGGGGGAGCTGCCCGCCGGCCCCATAGACATGCATTATCCACGGCACGTATCCTGCCCGGATAATAAACATGTCAATTTCTCCCCACCCGGCGGATTCGCCGAGCGGGTAGAAGAGACGTAATCCACAGTTCTCATAGAGAACTGTGGATTACCGTAATGGCAGTACGGCGCGCAATACGGCTGCAATCCGTGCCCAAAATAAGTAGTGTGAATGGCCCTTTACTCTGTACACACACTGCTGCAGGGAAATCACTGATCCCCTTAACCCTGGTGAGGCTGTTTTGGTAACCTCCACAGAAATGAATGGAGAGAACCACACAGTTGCCAAAGTGGTTGGGAGGGCGGTTTTTGCCCAATTACTAAAATTTGTCTTGATTGATGACCTTAAAAGGGGGTGTCTGGATCACTTTTTTTATCTCAGCTAAGCTAACTATGGCATAAATAGTTTTTATTGAATTTACATGTATAAAGGATTACGTGTGCTCTAACCTTTATACTACTATTTTTAGAGTTGGAAGTGGTGAGGTTCCATCCAAATCTGTAGTCTATTGACCGTCCATACGGAATTTCATTCCTTATTGGTCGTTGGGGCTCTACAATATGAAAGTGCATGCCTCCTTACTAGTATCCCCTGCCCAGAAAAATAAATTTTATGGCATGTCCACTAGTCGTCGCGGCCCAACGTTTCTTACGTACACTACCATGCCTGAATGAAACGTCACACTACTATATACAATGTGATGTTCCGATCAGAAAAGGCAGTAGGCAGTTACAGTATGGAAGCACTATAGATCCTATTCTGTTGGGTACACGCACCAGCCAGTGGGGCCGCTGTTTTATGTGCCACTCCACTTGAAAAACATAGTTTCTACTATTTTGTTTGTTTTAAATTTGGGGGGGGGCGTCTCGAAGCCCAGCCTGTAAGACTAGTTTAATTTTCAGCTGGGCACCGCACTAGTCAGGAGGCCGGCACTCTCATATTACAGACACCCACCGACTGTAGGAAGAAGCAATCACATTCCGAACAAGGGTCAAACATGAATAACATTGTACCCCGGCCCGGGCAAAAAGTAAACAAGCAAAATCGTAGAAGTAAGAAAACCGATATATGGGCCAAAAAAGTAATGGAAGGGAAACCAGTATTTAATTAAAAGGAAGCTCAAGCCAACTGGGGGAAAACAGCGGGAAACCCGAAGTAAAGAAAATGTTTTAAATAGTGAGTTGGAGTGTTTATCCACCCAGGTCAAGCATCTGGAGAGGTAGAAGAGGTATGATGTAGGGGTTTCCTTTCGGTTTTGTGTGGGGAATCCAACCCCTTGTCAGGTTGACTAAAAATTTGTGGGGGCACCCCATTGAAAATTGTCTTAAGTAAAGTAACAAGGGCCAACCCAAAGAGGCAATTCTTTGCAGGCAATAGTATAAATGAGGTTTAATCACACATAGTCTGTTATACATATAAATTCAATAAACAATGTTTATGTCATGGTGAACTTGATGAGCTAAAAAAAAAAAAAAAGAAACCGGACAACTCTTTTTTTTGAAAAAGCGGCTTTGGAAACAGATTTGGGACTTTCATGATTTTCATACCGTGTGGGGGTTGTTTGTTGTTAGAATAATAGAAGGAGCACTAGAAGAATCAACTGCCACTGCAGGTAGCAAAAGAATAAAAAAAAAGAAAACGCAATGTTAACATCAAGTTTTCAATGGGCATTCAAATTTGTTCTGAATTACCCCTTTTTAGTTTTTATTTCAGCTATTTTTGCTGTATAATTTTTTTGAGAGTCATAGATCAATCAAACACTTTACACTAAGTATGACAAAAGCAAGAGAGTCTGTCACACTTCCACCTGTGTTATTAATAATTCTGAAGAATATGGGTATGTTCAGAAAAATTTTGGGGGGGTTCGTACGCGCCCATCGGGGTGTTTTGGAAGCAGCCCCGGGCCCGGCCCCTTGCAGCATTTTCAGCGGCGCTAAGGCCGTGAAAATTAACATGTAATTTTCTCCCCGGGGTAGATACGTCATATTGTATGCCCGGGGGAGCGACGGTTAAATTTAATATGCGCGAAATGGTGCGCAAATATGCGGCAGAATAAAAAAGGTAACATACTTAAGTTTTTATATTTAGGTAAGGTATGAAGACCATATCTTTATTGATAGCTGTTATGTCTATAAATGGAAAATGCATAACAGGTTGCAGAGCAGTAGTGGATTCAACACCTTGTAAACTGTTAGGCTGGGTCTACACAGCACTGGATCTTGGTCGGTATTTCAGCGGATTCAGTATTTCGAATTCACTGAAAATTCGATTGTACCCAGCGCTTTGTTGTCCTCAACAGAAAATCCGTGCTGTAGTCTACATAGCACAGATATTTTACTGAGGGTTTCCAAAACCTAAAACCATCCAGCGGAATATAGAACATTTTGTATATTCTACCGGACCGCGGATGGGTTCCAGTGCAGCACAAAAAAACAGAGGTGCGGCGCGGTCCAGTGATGTGAAAATGCCTTCGGATTTTTAGCCACATTTTGAAATTGCTGTGTAGACTTAGCCTTACACCACAACTTCTTTTACAGCAAGCTCTATACTACAGCGAGGAAGCTGTGATTAGCTCTCATTAATCACAATGATAAATACAGTTGCAAGACTAAGTGACCCATTTGAAATTAAGGGATATCAGCATTAGTTAGTGGCACAGTAGGCTTATATGGTGCACTTGATGGACCTGTGTCTTTTTTCATCTTCAACTATGTAGTCATGTAAGTAATAAAATGAGGTAAGATTGTTATCTAAGGCTAGATGCACATCTGCACAGATTCCCTCTAAAATTATAGGAGAATTCAGCGCACTATGCGCCCTTTTTTGTCATTTAAATAACAGATATCATGACTGAAACAGATGAACCCCATTATAGTCAATGGGGTCTGTTGGACGGCGTTTGGTGTCCAGGACTGGACAAGATACTTTTGTGCCCTAGGCAAATGAGCCACATAGTGCCCCTCCCAGTGTTAAATTCAGCCCACATTCTAGCTCCTGGCGCCCCTTCCTGCCTGGGATGAAGTGGCGCCCTAGGCGGTCGCCTACCTTTGCCTAAATGTTGTTCGAGCCGTGTTGGTGTCCATCACTTAATGGATCTGACGCCACCTTTGCAACAGTGGTTCTGAACAGAACCTCCGATGAAGATGTAAACCAGGACTATGTCCCAATTACAGACAAACACAGTCTAATTGTCGGAAAACACACAAACAGCTATACTGTTTATTTCTTGCATTAAAGGGTTATTGCCACGTCTAACATTCCTCACCATTACCTCAGAAAGATGACTGTATTAAACGTTCTAATGTATGTTGCTTGTAAAATATTTACCATTTCTTTTCCAGGTTACTTTTTTCTGCCCCGTTCTCCTGGTTCAGTTTCTAAAGTTCCCGGCCTCTCTTGTAATCATTCATAGGCTGCTGGAATTATAGCATCATCCTGATGTTGCTGGTGGCCACATACATACGCTGTATGTCGGGGCCCTGGTCACTATCATATTGTGCATTGAAAGTAATAGAATGACTCTGGGCATGCGTAGTCAGCCCGGATCAGTTCTATTTTACAGAAGTTGGTTATTTCTCTGTCTGTGAGTAACTTCTTTGCCTGGGTCTCTTACAAGCTTATCATCGCTGTTACACTAACACCACTAAATTATTTTGTTTTCTAATAATTCCAAATTATAAATATAAAATTTAGTTGAAAATTTTTGTATTTTTTCGAAAAATTTAAATAAGGCGTACCCGTATATTTTGCACTGAAAGACACACTTTTTTCCCAAAATTGTTTAAGAAAAATGGTGGCGCGTCTTAAAATCTGAATAGAGTGTACGGTGTATCCTCTCCCCGCACTGTGTCTTTCCCCATACTGTATGGCTCCCCATACTGTGTCCTCTATATTATATATATATATATTACATATTATTATATTATATATATTACATACACTATACAGGTTTACATACACTATATAAAAAGACAGATATGCATGTTTTTCTCACTACCTGACATGAAATTAGCATAAACCTTACCCGTTTTAGGTCAATTGGGATGAACAAAATTATTTATATTTGCCAAATGCCAGAATAATGAGAGAGATATAATTTTTTAAGGCATTTTTATTACTTTCTGCAGTCAAAAGTTTACATACACTAGGATTGCTATGCCTTTAAACAATTTTGGACAGCTCATATGATGTTTTCATGTCTTTGAAAGCTTCTGAGATTAATGTGCTTTGGTCTGACATGTGCAAATCAACCCAAGAACAAAAGCAAAAGACCTTGTGAAGATGCTGGCAGTAGCTGTCATTATCCACAATGAAACGAGTACTGTATCATCATGGGCTGAAAGGCCACTCTGCCAGGAAGAAGCCATTACTCCAAAAATAACATATATAAAAGCCAGATTAATGTTTGCAAATGCAAACAGGAACAAAGACCTACATTTTTGGAGACATGTCCTGTGGTCTGAAAAAACTAAAACTGAACTGTTTGGCCATAATGACCTTCGTTACATTTGGAGGAAAAAGGGAGAAGCTAGGATGCCTAAGAACACCATCGCAACTGTGAAACACAGGGATGTCAGCATCATGTTGTGGGGTTGTTTTGCTGCAGGATGGATTTGTGCACTTCACAAAATAGATGGCATCATGAGGAAAAAAGATCACGTGGAAATCATGAAGCAAAATACCAAGACATCAGCCAGGAAGTTAAAGCGGAAATGGGTCTTCCAACTGGACAATGACCCGAAGAATACTGCCAAACTGATTACAAAGTGGCCTAAGGATAACCAAATCAATGTTCTGGAGTGGCCATCACAAAGCCCTGGCTACAGACTCTATGCTAGGGACGGGCTGCACCTAAATGGGGAGGGTGCAGCTGTATTGGGGGACAAAATGGCCAGGAAGTTGGAGGAATATTTAAACTGGGAGGGGGGGTTGGGGGGGAAAACTACACTTTTATAGGCACAAGATAGTGAAAAAGAGAGCTGAGAATTAGTTAAAAAATTCAGGGGTGGAGGGGGAGGGGGGGGGTGTAGCAATATTTAAAAAAAGAATAGGGAAAAAGGAAAAAAAGCTGAAAAAATCTTAAATTGCATGCAACCAAGCCAGGAGTTTGACCAACAAAATAATTTAAAACTGGGGAAGTATTAATTGCAGGAAGAAAAATATGACTTTGGGGGGAAAATTGAACATGGTGAATGGAGCTAGGGAACGGGGGCGGTTAACTTGCAGAGTTACAGTTTTTTTGAAGTGCCCATAAAACCCCGGGAAAGGTTTGGGAGGTGTCTGTCTTATGTAAAATCCTGTTTTTGGAACCCAACACTGGGGGGAAGATGAACAGGGGGAAAAAAATTTTTTGGGGGTAAATATACTTTGGGGGTTAAAACGAAATTTTAAAATTTTCTAATAGGGGTCTGCTATAGGCCCCCAAAAAAAAACAGAACCCTTTAGAAGATATCCCCCTCAGGAAAAATAGTTGAAGATCTAATCAAAAAGGGGTTTTGTTATTATGGGCGATTTTAACTACCCCAAACCCCAAAAATTTGGGGAATCTAAAACCCCTGTAGCTCTAAAAAAAGGAAAAATGTTTTTGTTAAAAACAAAAAAGATAATTCCCTTTTCCAAAGGGTTTGCGGGAAACCCGGGACTAGAAAAAAGGCCCTTCTAGTCTTTTATTTACTGACAGAGTAACAAAGGGTTTTTCGGGTTGGGGGGCCCCTTAGGGAATAGTGCTATAATAAAATTTAAACTTCCTTTTATCCTTCAATAGAGTTTTTTGTCAAGGGCCACAAAAACACTGGAATTTAAGGAAGGTAATTTTATCCTGCTTGGGAGACCCCCCCCAAAAACCTTTTGGGATGGGGAAAAGGGTTTTTTAAAAATAGCAGAGTAAAAAATAAAGGGGAAAGATTTTTTAAAAACCATCTTAGGGCCCCCCTGTGAGAGGTCATACCTTTATGGTAAAAAAATAATTAAAACCGGGGGAAAAAAAAGCCAATGTGGATAAACCAGAGATGAAAAGGGGAAGGAAATAAAAAACAAAAAGAAAGCTTTTTTAGTTTCTAAAACAAAAGGGCGTGAAGAGGCAGGAAAAAAAAAAATTATGAAAAAAAAATTTTTTAAGGCAGCAAAGCTGGAGACAAAAAAGAATATTGCCATAGAAAAAGTAAAAGAAACCCCCAAAATTTTTTTTTAAAACTATAAAAATGAAAAAAGTTTAAAAAGGGGGAAAATTTTGGGCCCCTTTTAAAAAGTACTGAGGAAAGATACTGTGGGGGTAAATGGAGAAGAAAGAAAACTTATTAAACAATTTCTTCTCCTGATTTCCCGGGCAGGTTGACCTTCTTTTGTTGACCCAAAGGGAGGAGGTAAATTAAACCCCTTAAAAATGTTTTTTGTCAAACCCCGCTTTGTCCAAAGGGATTTTAAGTAAATTGGGATGGATAGGCCTTTTTATTCTTAATACTTAGGCTGTATAAAAACGGGGTAGGTCCCAAAGGATTGGGGGCTAGAAAATGTGGTGCCAATATTAAAAAAGGGGGCTTTTAAAAAATTTGGCCCCAGGAAATATGGGCCCCGGAAAAAAAAAACCCCTTTTTTTTGGGGGAAAAAAAGTTTAAAGGTTTTTTAAGAGATGCTACCCGGGGGAATCTCACTGAAAAAAAAAGTATAACGCCGTTTCACATGGGTTTTTGAAGGATCGGTCCTGCCCAAAACTAATCTCATCGTTCTATGAGGAAGTTGCCCCGGACGGGAAATCGGGGGTGAGGCACTGGAGGGCATTTATTTGGATTTCTGTAAAGCTTTGGTTTCTTTTCCCCACAAAAAAGGGTTTGGAAAGTGAAATGAGAATTCTTGGACGGGGGGGAAAAGGGTTGTGCAAGTGGGTAAGAAAACTGGCCCCCACTGTAGAAAAAAAAAGGGGGGGAAATTAACGTTGAATACTAAGACTGGCCCCCTTGTTACTAGTGGGGGTACCACGGGGGCTCAGTTTTGGGGCCCCTTTCCCTCTTTAATATTTTCAAAAATGATTTACACTTGGTTTTCCCGTAGAATATCGATCTTTGCAGATGAAAACAAAGCTCGTAAAGGAATAAAACAAATAGAGAAAAAATGTGTTTTTCAAAGGGTTCGGGGGTTTGGGTTGGGGCCTGGGCAGGGGAAGTGGGCAGATGGGGTTTTAAAACACAGTTTAAATGCAAGGTTTGCATATGGGGGGAAGGAAACATCCTTTTACATGTTTACATTTTAAAAAGGGAAAAAAACGCGGAAAAAAAGTGACATGGAAAAGGGAAACTTGGGAACCCTTGGTGGACAGTAAATTAAAACTTTTGCACCCAGGGGCAGGCAGCAGTCCCAAGGGGAAAATAGGTCATGGGTTGTTTTTAAAAGGGGCGGGGTTGCACTTTGGGGGGAAAAATTATTCTCCCACTATAAAAGGTCATTTTTTTTTTTTTTTTTTGGACCAACATGGAATATTGTGTACGTTTTGGGCCCCAAAGTGCACGGGAAAGACTTTGTAGAGCTTGAACAGGTACAAAAGGGGCAAAAAAAATAATAAAAGGACTGGGTGGACTGAAATTTACCCAGAAAGTTTTGAAAGGTTTATTTTTTATTTGTTTGGGAAAAAAGACGGTTTTCGGGGGGCATAATAAAATAAATTAAATTTTTTTAAGGGGCCCAAATATAGAGATCTCGCTAAGATTTATTTAAAAACCCAGGACTGTATCTAAAAACAAGGGGGCACCCTTACGGCTTGAGGAAAAGAAATTTTCTACAAAAAACATAGAAAGGGATTCTTCCCGGGTTGGGAGCGGTGGGGACTGTGGAACTTTTTGCCAGGGGAAAAATTGCAGGGGTGAATTCAAAAACAGGTTCAAGAAGGGCTTGGATGCATTTCTGGAGTTGTTTATAAAACAATTTTATAGTGTTTGGATTCGGGGAGAAGGGTCTGGTTTACATTTTTTAGTTGTAATATAACAATTTTTTAAAAGTGACTGGGGGTTTTGGGGAAAAAGGGTCTGGTTACTTTTAGGACGTAATTAAAAAGTATAGGGGACTAGGATTTGGAGAAGGGTTTTTGGATAAATTTTTTAGATGAAATTAAAAAAGTTATAGTGATGGTTTTCGGGAAAGAAGGGTCGTTGTTTCCGGGGGTTTTGTTCTGATTGAGATTGGAGTCACTAAGGAATTTTTTCCCAAAACTTGGGGGACAATTGGCTTCTACCTCAGGGGGGTTTTTTGTTTTGGGATCAACATTTAAACCCCTTTTGAAAACACTTTAGCCAATAAGCTGAAATGGTGGACGTATGTTTTTTTTCGGCTTACAAAACCATGTATGTAATCCATTAAAAATTTTATGGGCAAAAGAAAAAAAAGCGGGTTTGTAAAGAAGGTGACCTACAAAAAATTGTCAGTTCCACCAGTTCTTTTCATTTCCTACCAACTATTGTGGGGAAGGGCTTGTGGAAGGATATCCAACGGGTTTGCCCCCAAGTCTTTAATTTTAAAGGGGAAAATGTTTCCCAAAATAAAAAGGGAAAATGTATTTTAAAATTTTGACTTTCCCAGAATGAAATTAAAAAGGTTTAAAAAATTCTCACTCTCATTTTTCTGACTTTTGGGCAAATACAAAAAAATTTTTGGTTTAATCTCTTTGAACAAATGGGAAAGGGGATTATTCTGTTTAAATTTGCCCAGATGAGAAAAAACATGTGTATGTTGTTTTTTTTTATATCGTGTATGTAAACTTCTGGTTTCAACTGTATACACAGTATTTGCCCTTCCTCAACCCTAACCGAACCCTACACAAACCTTATCCCTAACCCAGGGAAAAAACAAAAGTGGGGGGAAAAACACACAGTAAGGGGAGCGTTTACATTTATAGGGAAAAGGATATGGGGGTTTTGGGGGAAGCAACACAGAGGGGAAAGGGGGTTTCAGTACGGACTGAGGACACATTACGGGGTGGGGACAGGGTAAAGGGGAAAAAATTTAAAGTACAGGGAAAACCCTTACATCTACTTTTGGGGATTTTAAAACGCAAAAAACTTTTATGGGGGGGTGGGCAAGGGAACATGCTGACTTTACAATTTAGAAAGAGGTTTGTTCCACCCAGCCAGGGGACGAAGACAAAGCCCCTGTAATAAGACATAGATGCAACATGAGAAAATAGAAAGCTTGAGGTGGGACAACCCCTTGAAGTACATTTAGTAAACATCCACGGTGCAGGGCGAAATGTAAATTTAAAATTTTTTGAATTTAAAAATTTTTGTTTTGTTTTACAATTTTGCGGAAATTTCTTTTCCCCTTTATATTTTCTGTAGCTGTAAATAAGATTTTCACAACTTTGAGCAGGGGTCTTTTGGGCCCCCCTCCCTTTTTGGCAAAAAAAAGTTTTAGTTTTTGGGGTCCAAGTAAAATTTTAAAGGGGGTTCACTTACTTTTGTTGCAGCTAAATTTTTAAAGGGTTTTGTTTTAGGTTGTTTTTAAACCCTTTTCTCTACTTTTTTGGGTTTTAAAGAAAAAGCCGGGAATTTTGATGCTTAAAGGGTTGTTATTCCCCTTTGGTTTCCCCCGAGGGCCGGGTTTATGGTTTGGCCCAAAAATAGGCGGGCTGCCTAGGGGACACTTCATCCCCCGGCAGGGAAAAAAAGGCCAAGGGGGGCATGGGAGGGGGGATGAATTTTCCATTTGGGAGGCACTTTATGCATTGTTTGTTAGGGTACCAGAATACTTTGTACCATCCCTGGTCCAATGATAAATTGTCATGAGGAGAAAGGCAGAGAAGCTCTTCTCTGCTCTTCTAAGTTATTGGCTTGATCTTAATGTAAGTAAGAGCTAATTTTCAAGTTCATTTGATGGGCCACACCTGAAAAGGGGAAAAAAAAAAAAAAGAATTTGGGTAATTATGCATGTTTCCCCAAGGTATAAGTAAACCTGTAACAGTGAAATAATCTGTCACTTAACACCAAAAAAAAAGGCAAACCCCGGTGGGGAGTAAAACATACCTAATGAAGAGTAAGTGTATCTGTTCTAGGTATATGTATAGGGAGGAATACAAGGCAGAAAAGCACTTATTTGATGAATTACTGAACCTTAGAATGATTTACCTTTTACTTCAAGTGGTTGCACTGGACTTGTAGGGTCTAAAACAGAAAATTACATAAATGTTTTATTCTTTACTTATAAGGGGGATTTCCCATTTTAGACTTAAATTTCCCGATAGTCAAAAGGGACCCAAAAATTTTTCTGGGAATGGGGGGACCCTTTGGTTTCCCTTTTTCTTGCGGGTTGGGCTCAACACATCAACTCGGATGTACTCACAACTCTTATAGAAGTAAGTGTAGGGAAAACTGCTCCGGGACAAATCACTCCTTCCCGGGGAAAAGGAGCCTTTTTTTTTTTTCAAAATCTTTTTTCCCTCCTCGCCTTCCCAGAGTCATAACTTTTTTAGTCTTCCACCTACCTTTGACATTTTTGAGGGGGTTTTATTTTGCAGGGGCAAGTGAAAAATTTTAATGGTGTCATTCATCGTACCCTACAATTATGGAAAACGCAAAAAAAATTTTAAGTGGGGGAAAAATGTGAACAAAAAAAATAATTTGCCCATGTTTGCTTTGTTTTTTTTTGCCGGGTTTAATCTTCGGGAAAAAAAGGGTGTATTAATTTTGTATTCTTCCCGGTTGATACGCTCAATATTAAAAATTGTACGGTTTTCCCTATGTTTTGGTTTCCGTTAAAAAAAAAACAAAAAATTTTTAATTTTTAAATTTGCGCCAAGCCCCATTTTTTTTCAACCAAAACTTTTTTTTTCTAAAAACCTACGGACTTGAAATGGGGGGGTATTTTTAAACAGGGGAAGTATACTTTTTACTGTTAGCAGTTTGGGATGCATGAAAATTTTTTTATTAAAAATTTTTCCCAAATTTTTGGGGATGTGAAATGGGCCCAAAAAAAAAAAAATTTTGGATTTTGGAAAATTTTTTTTTTCTACTAATTTGATCAGAAATTTTTTAGAGTGATGTGTAACTTTTTTTTTATTTTATTTTTTTTTTGTGTAAAAAAGGCAAAAAAAGGGGGGCATTCCCCATAGACAGCGCGATCATTTCTATAGCCTAATGCGGGGGTACCCAAATATGGCCGAAGGGGGAGAAAATTTAAAACATGGCGGGAAAAGATGGGAAACCTTCATTTAGGGGTTCCGCTGCCATTTTTAATCGCCCGGGGCACGCGATCTCGCCCCCTGAGTCCCCCTTGCCCGTTTAGGAATTTGGGGTTTTTTTTTTCCGGGACCGTTTCTCATGGTTAAACAGCACAGGAAGGTACCACTGCTCTCCCGTGCTGTAACCGCCGGGTGTTAGCTGCTAATTGTGATCCCCGGTGCTTAACCCTTTTTCTTGCCGCAGTCAGTGACCGTGGCATAATCAAAGAGCATTTCCCCCCGCTTATTGAGGGGACCCGGGGTTTTGGTGACCCAATGGAGCAGGGGAAGGTTTTTAAAAAGTCCCGCCCCGGGGGCCAAGAGTGACCCCGGGGTGATTGCTTAAAAGCCTTTCAGTCCGGGAAAACGGTGTGTACCCCTGACCCCAGTTGTAATATATTAGCAAAACCGGGAAAAAGCTAAAGGGGTAGAAAAAAAAAAAAACCTTACTTATCCCTTTTAATTGGGGTTTTAAAAAAAATTAAAAAACAAAATAACAGGGAGAAAAAAAAAATAAAAAAAAAATTAAAAAAAAATGTTTTTAAAAAAAGTTATTGTGTATAGATTACACACAAAAAAAAATCTACAAAAAAGGTATTTTAAAAAGACCGTAAAAACCCGGGGAGAAATTTTTTCTGACTGGGTTTTTTTAAATGTGAAATGAGAATGGTGTAAAAACATAAAAAAAAAAACAAAAAGTAATAAAAAAGGGTTTCGACTGTTTTAAAAGCAAGGAGGCAAAAAAAAATTTCCAAAATTTTTTTGGGCATTAAGGCCTTTTCAGGCTCTGGGCTTAAGGCGTTAAATATATTAAAATTAGGTAAAAATCGATGAAAAAATAACACACAACAGAAATTTTGACACGTTTTTTGGGGAAGGAAGTCCATTCTTGCTCAGGTATAAATTTCTCCAGTCAATGTAGGACAGAAAAGATGGATAAGCCAAATTTTTCCTGTCCACGAAAAATGAAAAGTTTTTTTTAAAACAGTTACAGTAAATTGAAAACTTTAAAACAGGGGTTTAAAAAAAATTTAAGAGATGCACATGGAGAACTTTTCGATACTGAAAAAAGAGTTGAAAACCCTTCCCTTTTTAAATTTGTGAAAAGAAAACAAGGGGGTTTTTCAATTCAGATGAAAAGGGCAGTTTTTAGGCTGGAGTATTTTGACATTTTGCTTCTCTCGTTACAAGCGTTATGAGAATTGTCACGTTGGGGTTGTCAGGGATTTCTTTTTGATATTCTTTGGGGACCTTCCAAAATGTTTCATCGAAATACAGACACTCATCATCCAAATAGACATTACACTGTTCACAGCAACTCATTTTTTTAAAAGTGGCAAAATTTATGTTCTTAGGCTTTTAAAATCTCAAATTTTTAGGGCTCTCAATTTTAAAAAACAGCTTTATATAGGGGATCTGAGAGTACAAGTGGGTTTAAAAAAGGGTTTCAGCCCCCTTCTCCAAAATTTTTCAACCCCCTGTTTGGTGGCCTCCTTGTTCCCGAGCTAAGTTCTTCCATAGTTCCCAACCCAAAATTTTCAGGGAAAAACATAGCGTCTTTTGCTTAAAAATGTCTGGCAGAATCATCAATCACATGTCCACAGATGTGCCCCACGCGGTAAAATCTTTCCCGCTGTCCTATCTTCGTTCCAGGAAAATAATGGCATTTTTCTCTCCGCAAAGAAAGCCATTAAGGGGGGAACATGTATGAAAAAATGTCTTTGGGCAAGCTTTCTTTGTTGCCCCTAGCAAAACCCAAACAGAGCACCCCCTTTTTATTTTTTTTGAGCACTGGGAAAAAATGTAAGGGGAACGTGATTGGGGTTTCTAAAGAGCAACAAAGAAAATTTTGACCCAAAACGTTTTCGAAAATGTGGCCCCAAGTTTTGTTACTGTATAACATGTCCATTGTTTATTCAAAAAAAACCCAAAGGGTTTTCAAAATAGGGGGATTTTGGCCCACTTCTCCTTTTATCATAAAGGCCACTGTATGATAAGAAGAGTCTATAATTTTGGGCTTCCAACACATATACAGTAGGTTGCAAAAGTATTTATACCCTTTGACCTTTTCCTCATTTCTAATCATTACAGACACAAACTAAAAATAGCAAATATTTGTAAAGTGTGAAGAAAATGATATGTGCATTTCCAAATGTTCACAAATTAAAAAACTGAAAAGTGTGCCGTGAAAATGCATTCAACTCCCTTTACTATAATACCCATAAATAAAAACTAGTCTAGCCAATGGGCTTTATAAGTCACCTAATAAGTAAATAGAGTATATCTGTATATCATTTAGTCTCAGTATAACTACAGTGGTTTGGTGAAGGCCTCAGAGGTTTGTTAGACAATATTAGTGAACAAACAGCATCATGAAGACAAGGGAACACACCAGACAGCTCAGGGATAAAATTGTGGCAAAGTCTATTTGCAAAGTATTGTAGGGTTAGGTTATAGCCCAAGCTCTGAACATCTCACAGAGCACTGCTCAATCCATCATTCGTAAATGTTAATCTGCTAATCCACCAAAACATAACTGCCCACCTAAACTGACAGTCCAGACAAGGCAAGCACTGATTAGAGAAGCAGCTGAGAGGACCAGGGTTACTTTGCAGAAGCTCCAGAGCTCAGGTGGGAGCAGGCTCGGACTGGGACGCCGGGTGATCGGTGAATCTCTTGGTGGGCCTCGAGTTGCTGTGTGCCCCGGAGGCAGTGCTGTCGCTCCCCTGGGCCTGGCCGCCGCGTCCTGTCCCTAAACGCTCGGGCCCTGCGTCTCGAGCACTCAGAGATGGGCCCGAGAGTCGGGGACTAATGTCCCCGGCTCCTGGGGCCGCACGGTGTCAGCAGAGCACAGTGCCGCTAGCGCAGCGCTCCGCTCCACTGATCGCCTTGGTAAGCTGAAGGCATTAGGCCTTAAGCCTGCCAGGCGCCGGCCGCTAGTGCTGACGTAGGCGACGCGGTGACATCACATCACCACGCCACCTATACAGGGCAGCAACAGAAGGCGGCGGCAGCTCGGAGTGAGTAGCAGCGAGAGTCAGGTGAGTGGGTTTTTTTGTTTTCTTTTTTTTATAACTACCTGAAGGTGGGCCCTGACTATGTACTAAAGGGGGCCCTGACTATGTACTAAAGGGGGCCCTGACTATGTACTAAAAGGGGCCCTGATTAAACACTAAAGGGGGCCCTGACTATGTACTAAAGGGGGCCCTGACTATTTACTAAATGGGGGCCCTGACTATGTACTAAAAGGGGGCCCTGACTATATACTAAAAGGGGGCCCTGACTACAAACTAAAGGGTGCCCTGACTACAAACTAAATAAAGGGGGCCCTGACTACCTACAAACTAGCTAAAGGGGACCCTGACTATCTGCAAACTAGCTAAAGGAGGCCCCTAACTGCTTACTACCTAAAGGAGGCCCCTAACTGCTTACCACCTAAAGAAGCCCCCTAACTCCCTACTACCTAAAGAAGGCCCTAACTGTCTGTATACTACCTAAAGGGAGGCCCTAACTGTCTGTATACTACCTAAGGGAGGCCCTACCTGTCTGTAAACTACCTAAAGGGAAGCCCTAACTGCCTGTATACTACCTAAAGGGGGCCCCTAACTGCCTGTATACTACCTAAAGGGAGGCCCTACCTGTCTGTATACTATCTAAATGAGTCCTAACTGGGTGCACTCCCCTAAAGGGGGGCCCTACTGCCTGTGTACTACCAAAAGGGGGTTCCCTAAACTGCTTGCAGCCTATTTAAAGGGGGCCCTAATTTACCTACAGCTTACCTAACTGCGGGCAATCACCTACTACAGCTAACTAAATGGGGTCCCCCAAACCCTACTGTAGCCTATCAACTTGCCTAACTGGGGCCTGCTTATCTACCTGGGGGCTATTTACCTACCCATCCGTGGCTAAATACCCACCAATCCACCAACTTATCCAGAGGGAATCTACCTAAATACGGTCTATCTAGTTATTTGGGGCCTTGCCCATTTGCCTACCTACCTAGTCACCTAAGTTATGGCTTGTACCTGCTCTCTCTGTACCTACTTCCCTGGGAAGTTTGTACAGAGGTGGGAATAAGTAAAGAGGTGCTGGAACAGTGAGGATTCTAAGATATTTGTGTGTAATTTCTGCAGGGTTGAGTTGTGGCCGGGACAAATTATCATGGTGGTGTGGAACGGATGGAGAAGAAAAGGGAATAAGAACAACTCAGAAAAGACAACAACTCATCAGATAAGACGTCTCTGGTGACTCCCTAATTTCAGGGGTTATTTTACTTCTATATTGGATCACAGTAATGTGATGAGACCTGAGCTGGTGTCTGACCTCTGTGGTCTCTATATGGCGGTGTTGTAGGTTATACCTGAGCTGGTGTCTGACCTCTATGTGGTCTCTATATGGAGGTGTTGTAGGTTATACCAGAGCTGGTGTCTGATCTCTATGTAGTCTCTATATGGCGGTGTTGTAGGTTATTCCTGAGCTGGTGTCTGACCTCTATGTGGTCTCTATATGGCGGTGTTGTAGGTTATTCCTGAGCTGGTGTCTGACCTCTATGTGGTCTCTATATGGCAGTGTTGTAGGTTATACCTGAGCTGGAGTCTGACCTCTATGTGGTCTCTATAAGGCGGTGTTGTAGGTTATACCTGAGCTGGTGTCTGAGCTCTATGTGGTCTCTATATGGCGGTGGTGTAGGTTATATCTGACCTCTATGTGGTCTCTATAAGGCGGTGTTGTAGGTTATACCTAAGCTGGTGTCTGAGCTCTATGTGGTCTCTATGTGGCAGTGTTGTAGCTTATACCTGAGCTGGTTTTGGAACACTACATCGTCTCGCTATGGCGGTGTTGTAGGTTATATCGGCAAGAGTATTGTGGCAGTGTACATGTATCCCTGACTGTAAGGCCGTGTTCACACGGCTTATTCAAGCCGGACGGGCGGGCGGGAGTTCGCCCGCGGGGCGGGCTTGAATAAGGGGCGGGGGCGCGGCGGGGGAGCTGATCGCCGGGCCCCCTAGACAATGCATTATTTACGGCGCGTACGCGCCGTAAATAATGTGCAGGTCACTTTCTCCCCCCGCGGCGGATTTGCCGAGCGGGGAGGAGCGACGGAATCCACAGTTCTCTATGGATTACCGTGACAGGGACAAATTGGAGCCGTACTGCAGCGCAAATCCGGTGCGCAGTACGGCTCCAATCCGCGCCCAAATAAGCCGTGTGAACATGGCCTAAAAGTGAGGAAACACCTGACCCGGTGATAGGAGTTACACTTTTACTTTCTTGCTGGTGTTTCTTTTAGAAGGTGGTGAGGTGCGTGACCAAGGGAAACGTGGAGGGGGATATTGTATGTGGGCTGGTGGGGGATATGGATTGAGCTACTTAGCCCTGTGTCTATGACATGCTAGACTTGCATATGTGTGAGACAAAGAGATATGTGATTAACTTGATATTGTACTACACAGTACAGTTCTGTTTTGCACACTGTATTATGTGGTAAAATGGGCGCATTTACATCCAAGAGTCCGGTAATATTTTCATGTACAGTAGGGTGGGCCCCCAAGATCAACTCCCCTGTGGGCCTCAGACACCCCAGTCCGACTCTGGGTGGGAGAATCTGTCCACAGGACAACAATTAGTCGTGCACTCCACAAATCTAGCCTTTATGGAAGAGTAGCAACAATAAAGCCCTTTTTGAAAGCAAGCCATAAAAAGTCCTGTTTGCAGTTTGCAAAAAGTTATGTAGAGGATACAGCAAGCATGTGATAGAAGGGGCTCTGGTCAGATGAGCCCAAAATTTAACTTTTTTGGCCTAAATGGTAAATGATATGTGTGGAGGAAAGCTAACACTACACATTATCCTGAATACAACATCCCCACCATGAAGCACAGTGGTGGCAGCATCATACTGTGGGGAGGCTTTGCTTCAGAAGGAACTGGGCAGCTGCTCAGAGATGATGGGAAGATGGTTGCAGCTAAAGATAAGGAAATCCTGGAGGAAAACCTATTAGAGGCTGAAAAAGACTTGAGACGGTGGGGTAGGTTCACCTTCCAGCAGAACAGCAACATTAAATATATAGCCAAAGCTACAATGGAATGGTTTAAATCAAAGCATATTTATGTGTTAAAATGGCCAAGTCAAAATCCAGACCCAAATCCCATTTAGAATCTTTTGCAGGACTTGAAAATTGCTGTTTACAAATGTTCACCAACCATTTTGACTGAGCTAGAGCTATTCTGCAAAGAATTGGCAAACATTTCAGTCTCTAGAGCAGGCATCCTCAAACTGTGGCCCTCCAGCTGTTGGGAAACTACAACTCCCATCATGCTTTTATATAATCTATAACAGTGGGCATGATGGGAGTTGTAGTTTCCCAACAGCTGGAGGGCCACAGTTTGAGGATGCCTGCTCTAGATGTACAAAGATGGTAGAGACATCCCCCAACAGACTGTTGCTGTCATTGCAGCTAAAAGTGGTCCCATAAATATTAACTCTGACGGGCTGAATACATATGTATGTAGTTTTTTCATTTGCAAAAAATCTGTAAAAGCAGGTATCATTTTCTTTACACTTCACAAATACTTGCTACTTTGTGTTGCTTTAAAATATCAATAAAATACATTTAAGTTTGTGGCTGTAACATTTCAAAATGAGGAAAAGTTCAAGGGGTATGAATATTTTTGCAACCCACTGTATACGATATTCTGGTATACAAGTGTGAAATATTATTTTATGTGTATGTGTATTATACAACTGAATTTCTGCAACAAATATGCAACCTATTAATCTAGCCTTAAAAATCTTACAGGACACAGAACATTTTAAATAAGCATGCCAAGCAGGGGCGTAGCTACAGGGGGTGCAGCGGCAGCAGTCGCTACCGGGCCCAGCATCCTAAGGGGGCCAAAAAGTCCTTCTGCCACATAAGAAGACACTAGTTTTGTAAATGGTGCAAGGTAACTGGGGGACCCATTTCACTTTTTGCACTAGGGCCCAATAGCTTGAAGTTACGCCTCTGATACCAAGCTATTATATAAATGTCCCAGCTGATAGTAGAGGTGTTTAATGTCAGAGCAAAACACACCTAGCATACTTATTTGGCACACAATATGTAAAATGTCAAGTCTTACGATTCTATTGTATAACTTTCATCCTCCATGTAAGACAGGTTCTGTTTTCTAAAGTGCAGTATTGTAGAATGGAGTAGTTTTAGCCATAAGTAGAGATGAGCGAGCAGTAAAACCGGGCCGAACCTCGAATTTTGAGAAATTCAGGCCGAACGCCAAACCGAACGCCGAACCCCCCTAAAGTCACTGGGAGAAGATGACCAGGTTAATTTCCATACTAACACAGGTGAGGAGAAGCCACAATAACCTTCCATAAGAGTAAAATTGATACATGGAACAACTTAGTGAAGACAATTTGTCTGTAAGAGTCACAGAAAAAATTCAAGGGTAAAATCATTGATTCCTTTCAATGGCTAACTGAAAAGATGAGGACAGCGTAGCTATACGTGGTGCAGCGAAAGCAGCTGCTACAGGGTCCCTTTGATACATAAGAAGACACCGGTATTGGAAATGACACATGGTAACTGGCAAAAGCCCTCTATCACTTTTTTCCCCAGGGCCCAGGTAGTCATGGACCATACTCTTAAGGCGGTCTCGGTGTGTCCGAATGCTGCCCTGCCTTGCAGGTGTTGGTGGGGTGATAAAAATGAAGTTAAAAATGTTAACCAGTGCGCTTCTGCCACACAGCCTGCTGCTGCGGCAGCTACTTGCCAATCTACCGCTGTCACGTTGCTGACGTTGTTCCACTGTAACATTAGAATGTGAAGAAGACGCAAAAGATGTCTCGAGTTGGTCAATGAGCACTGTCTCAAATTCCTCCATTCTACTGTCAATTTGTGTGGGTGGAAGGAAAGTGCTCACTTTTGATTTGTAATGTGGATTAAAGAGGGTGGCCACCGAAGGGTAATCGGTACCGGTGGTATCAATCATCCTCCTTCACGTCCTCATCCTGACCATCACCAGAGGCCTGGCTAGCGTCATGTCCTCTATTCTATGAGCTGAACTGCCCCATCTGCATCTGCCCTGGACCTCGATCCACTGCCTAAAGAAGATCAATATAATTGGGAAACAATCAGGCCTTCTACATCCTCTGGCGAGTAAGGCTCTATGTCCGCCTCATCCTCCTCCATCACTGACGGGACCTGCTGCCACAGAGAGTTTAACGCTTGTTCCAGTAAAAATATGACCACAATGGTCATGCTGACAACGTCATTGTCCTGACTGACCATTTTGGTGGCGTCTTCAAAACTGTAAAGGATGTTGAAAAGATCCTTCACCTGCCTCCACTCTCTATGGCACAACACCCCAAGGTCTGCACCACTGCTAGTGAGGCCATGCGACACTTCATACTGCATAATGGCACTGCACTGCTGCCACAATTGCTGGAGCATGTGGCAGGTAGAATTTCAGCATGTTACCACGTCAACAATGATACGGTTGGCGGGGAGGCCCAGATGACGCTGCAACGCTGCCAGTCGTGCCGAAGCAGGGTTCAAACGCCGGAAGTGTGAGCTAAGACCTCGAGCCTTCCTCAGCAGACAATCAAGACCCAGGTAGCACTTGAGAAATTTCTGCACAACCAGGTTCATGATGTGTGCCAGACAAGGGATGTGCATAAGTCAACCGATCCTAAGGGCGGCAAGGAGATTTCTCCTATAGTCGCACACCGCATTGCCTGGGGCCAGCTTCTTAGCACCCAGTCATGGGTCGGTCTCAGTGCGCAGAGCTATCCATAGCTCTTGACCTGTGTGTTTATGGTCTCCAAGACACATTAATTTCAGAATGGCCTGATTTCTCTTGGCACGTGATGCTACCCGTGGAGGTTGAGGACTCTGCACCATCTCTGCAGTGTGGAAGAGTGTCTGCTAAGCCCGAGACTCATCACCAGAGGCACTGTCATCCACCAAACTCACCCAGTGAGCAGTCAGTAACGCCCTTGACCGTGTTTACTAGTCCATGAGTCTGTAATGAGATGGACTTTGGTGAACACAAATGCTGCCAACGCGCTACAGATTTTTTCTGCAACGTGGCGGGCCAGGGCAGGGACAGCTTTTCTGGCAAAGAAATGCCTGCTCTGCATTTGATATTTGGGGCATGCCAGGGCCGTGACGTGGCGGAATCCATCTGTGTCCATCAGGCGGAAAGGCAACATTTCCAAGGCCATTAGCCTAGCAATGCCGACATTCAGGCTTTTGAATTTGGGATGGTTGGGGTGAAAGCGTTTCTTCTGCTAGCTGCAGGACTGGCCGCTGTATGGTGTGCAGGTCAGACTGATGGAAGGGGAAGGTGTAGACTGTTGTTGGTGGTTGGAATCGGACGACAATGTCTGAGACTGGGGATGGTGCTTGCTGATGCTGCTCCGGCACAACAGCAGCAAAGGACTGTTTGGACTTGGATGTGGGGAAGAAGGAGGAGGAAGCGGCATAAGAGGTCAGAATGGTTGGAAGCCCAGGACCTCTGTGGCCTTTTTTTCTCAAGTAACTGTTCCAAAGCAATTCATGCTTTACATGCATGTGCCTATTCATGCTGGTGGTGGTTAAATTCTTTAGATTCTTTCCTCTACTGACACATTGATGGCAAATCTGGCATATGACGTCAGTCGGCAAATCTGAGGCTTGATCGAAAAAGGCCCAGGCTTCACAGGTCCTGGACATCTTCGATGGTAAAAACCTTGTAGCGGTGTTCCCGCTGCCACCACTGACCATGGCTGGCGGATTAATGTCAGCGGACTTGTGCGACCGTTTGTCCATTTGTGGAGGTAAAACTGCTCGATGCAGGTTGTGTTAACCACTGAAGAACAGATTGGTGATGCTCTTCAGTAATCAGACGTACAGGGAGCCGACCAAGCGATGACAGGCCTGACGGTCCTGCAACTGACGATGTGCTCGCTTGTGTGTTGTCCGGAGCAGTGGAAGGAGTGCCTTATCTTTTACCTCTAGCTCCACGTCCTACGCCCCTCCTTGCTCGCTTACCACCTCTCGTTTGCACCATGTTCAAAAAACATAAATATTAAAAAGGTCAAGATTTGTTCACAGTCTCTTATTGGAGAACTGTACTCCAAAGACAGCAAGTCAACAGTGTTCTTAAATGCCTGTACTTTGCAACTGGCAAATAGGAGTAGAAATAGAATTTTTCTATGGAATATCTGTTAACGCGTTCTTATGGAAGAATCCTGGCAGCAACAGTGCGACCAGAAATCTTCTTGAATCAAATAATTTAACTACAAGCAAATAGTATTAAAAAAAATATTTCTTTCTATGGAAATGGGGTCTTATGAAAGGACCCTGAGAGCAAATCAACAGTGTTCTTAAATGCCTATACTTTGCAACTGGCAAACAGGAGTAGAAATAGAATTTTTCTAGGGAATATCTTTTAAAAGCTGTCTTAGGGAAGAACGGGAAAAGCAACAATTAAACACCTTGCGTTTTTTTCTATGGCAGATTTGCTGATGGTGTCTTTGAAGTGGTGGCGCAAAACGGGAAAGAAATGAACTTTTGGGCACTTGAATAAACATGGGAAATATGCTGCCAGCTATACAAAACTATACATATACAAAAGCTATACAAAACTCCCCTAACTATTGATGTGTTTGTTTCCTAAGCTAGCTTTTCCTTTCAATCTAAATTTAGGGGGGAAAAGGGGTTTTCGCCTGGAAAAAAAAATTTAAGTCGATAGGTCACATTTCTTTTAAATTAAATACAAAATTATTTTCCTGGCAGTGGAAAATATTTGTGCTTGTTTTTTATTTTTATTTTATTTGTTGGCGTCGTAAGCATTTATAATGAGAAAAGGGTGGTGGTGTGTGTGAGATTTTTTTCTCCTTTGTTTTCAATTTTTTATTTTTTTTTATTATACTCGTCTAACTAAGACTGAACTAAGCAATCGTATGATTGCTATTGTAATACATTGCAGTACATGACTTTACGAGAAGAATTTATTATGTTAATTGTCCGTCAGCCTGTCAAGCCTATGTCACAGATAGACCGAAGACTATTATTAGGCTTCCAGCTATTATGGTGACCAGCAGTACCCCCCCCCCTCTCCCCCTCGCCCCTGTGTACGCCCCCTCCCCTTGTAATCGCACAGCAGGGTGCTGATAAGGGAAACTCCATACCTCTGTCAAAACCCTTACATGCCATGATCACCACTGACTGTGGCATCTCAGGGGTTAAAAAGCTGGGATCAGAGTAGTCCTCGGTCCTAGCCATTAGAGCAGGACCACAGCATGCTCAAGAATGTCTTGGGAGTTCCGTTACTCTATGGGCCACACATTACAGCATCAGAGTCCAATACGGCCTGCTCACATGTATTTGAGATCCGTAATAAAAATGATCTAATAAAAAAAACATTTCTTGCTCCCACTTTAGCTTTTTCACATTGTAGTAGCATCAAGCAAAAATCAGCAAATCCCCAAACGTTTTCAGATTAATGTGCTAATTTATTGCATGTGTAGAAGTACTGTACATTATAAACAATCTGTTCTTTCTCATGAATACTTAGGATGATTTACAGGCTTTGATAATTGCATACAATGAAATTTAATTTTCTACAAGTTTAATGTTTCGAATACTGAAGGAAGATTACAAAAGTATTCACCTGCTGTTCTTACATATTGAGACGATCAGAATCAAGAAGTATCCAACTTAGTAAAACACACTGTCAAGTCAGGCACATCTAACGAACTTTTACTTACTATCCTTTAGGCATCTTCTGGGTTTCTTCAAAAGTAGTACTTGCGAATATATGAACCTCTGAATATGTACACAGTTGGACCAAATTTTGTTAATAACAAAGTAGTTCCATTCATTTTATTTTTTATTTTTTAGTACAGGAAAACAAAATGGGAAGGGCAAGGTTTTGGTACCATGCTGATTTAGTCCATAATTTGCATATTTCTGCATCCCTGTTACATCTGATATAGCACATATTTATGTTTTATACAATGTAATATCTAATAGCCTTGGTCCAAGACTTTGTTTCATTCTGTGTCTTGGAAAAGATTTAATTTATGAACATGAAAGCAAAGACTGGATTGCACAAAGCTGAGAAGAATGTTCCAGGACCTAAAAGGAATAGGCAAAATAAGGGTATGTTCATGCAACTGATGTGGATGCAGACTTCTATGATTCTGCATCCAAATTCAACTGCAATCCACATGTCAGATAAGGTAGTATTAATGGCAAGATGCCAAGGTGTTCACGAAGAAGCAGGGAGGGTGGGGAGTGGAGCGCGAACATGGACTTACCTGTTTGTTGAGCAGACAAAATCCAAGGGTGCATTTGCAGAAGATATGTGCACGGTTCCAAAGTAGTAAAGCAACATACATCCCGCCAGCCACTTTTTAAAATCAAGTGCTGCTTACATTGTCATTGCCTGGCACTGCAGCCATTGAGAATGAGACCTCTCAAAGTGGGCTTTTTAGGAAAAGAAAAGTGACCAACTGCGAGTGTGGAAGGTTAAACTAATACTGGTGGAGCAGTACGGTGGTGGAGCGCTGCTGGGCTTGGGTTGACAGATATGTGGCAAAAATGGAGTGTACCCATGAATGTGTAGCTGTGGGGAAAGTAGGAAAAAGAGAAACAGATCTTGTTGGGGGATTCAGTGGATCTTCCAGGATCCCTTTCTGTAGTTTGTGTGACACCGGATTAAATTGTTTTATCATTTAAATTATTTTAAAGTTTATAGCTGTTGTTTATATTGCTATTTACATCCAAGTTATTCAACGCATGCATCTTTTGCTGTAGGTAGTGAAATCAAAGGAGTGAGGGGGGTATTTAGAAGCAAAGCCATGACACGTATGATGTTACAATGTACTAAAAAGCAAAATCCTGTTTACATAATATTACCTAGTCCACTAATCATTTGTGGAATACGAATTAGATGCCCTTTTTATTGAAGCTGAATATTAATTTATATCTTATTAAACCACTCTACAGTGTCAGTTTCACAGAGCAGGACATAACTATAAAGAGCACTGTACAATATTCCATAATCCTTTCCAGCTCAATATCATAAAACTGAGACTGCACATGCTGTGAGGAAAGTGTATAGGCAAGAGTGGAAAAAAAGACTCATTCAGATAATTAAATCAAATTAACTATAATTAGTATAACACAGTGAAGCAGCACAGATTTATTTTTACCTCCAAGAGATCTTTTGTGAAACAAGTGAATGTTATTGTTGATTTGACCTGTTTTGTAGAAGAATAAAAAAAAAATTATTAGATTAGATAGCTTTAGATTGGATTTAGATTGGATAATTAGAGAATAGCTCCTGCAGATTATTTATTTTGTATAATTTCTATTAAAGCAAATTTATCAAACTCAAAAGCAGGGTCAGACTGGCCCACCAGAGGCCAAAGGCCCAAGCACTGACACAGTTTACCCCTAATATATAGCACCCAAAGGTCTAGCAAAAAATAACCTCATTTTAACCTGACCTTAAAGGGGTTTTCTCACCATGCTGTTTTACTGAGTCACAAGCAGCTTTTCATCCACTCTGCTTTTCCCCAGGCTGTGGGTGGTTCTATAGCAGTGATTAGCATATTTCGCTCACTTATAACTCTGAAAAATTACATAAGTGCAGGAGGTTTAATCTTTTCTTGTTAGAGATAATGAGTCTTCTCTGAGAGTGAGCTCTGTCTATGGTAATGTCACTCCCTGCTATCAGAGAAACCTGTGTGCATACAGAGCAGGTAAAAGTTCTCTTATCTCTTGACCAAGATAAAATCAAAAAACTAATATATTTGGAAAAAGTATTTAATTACCTATGCCTACATGCTAAAAGCTAATCTTTGTAGTGAGAAAACCCCTTTAAGACCAACCACCATTAAACCCTACATTTGCAATGAGTACTTTAAGTACTCAAAAACGGATATGGACATATCCCGAAAAAATGGAAGAAGGGCCTTGAGAATAAGTTCAAAAACGTAGTTATGGTTAGCACCGAAATAATAAAAGTCAATATTTTATTTCAAATTAATTTAAAAAGAGAAACATGGTGGTCAGAATACGCTGATGTGTTTCGGGTAATTCTACCCTTAATCATTATGCTATGATTAGCATTATGATTAAGGGTAGCATTACCCAAAAAGCGTCAGCTTGTTCTATCATGTTTTTTTTTTTTTAAATTAATTTGAAATAAAATATTGACTTTTATTATTTCGGTGCTGACCATAACTACATTTTTGGATACACGCCCTCCGGGACTGGCCGTGCACGCGCGCTCTGATGGTTCCTGCGAGCTGACTGAACACAATTTTCTTTCTTGAGACTAATTCCTCTGGTGGGCCCAAGGTACTTTAGTCCGACACTGCTCAAGAGTCATATGGATTATTCTTCATTACAAGTTAAACTGTTCTCCTTAACATAAATTAAACATGTTCTAGTCTGTAATATTGTAAGCCTGATTATAGGATTGTAAATAGCAAAATGAAATAGTGGCAATTTATAGGTGTACTGTATGAGCTGTATTTGCATGAGTCCCACGTAGCACACTTCTGAAGCCCTACAGACATGTTCAAATTTTTTTTTACAGACCTAATTTTTTCATTGGTTTTAAATCACAACATAAGTATAATTTCATTGATAAATCTGATCCAGTGTTTTACAGGGTAACTCACTAGGAATCCACAGGCTAGTGTATGATGATAGAGCTACAAAGGTGACTTTGCTGTAGAAATACTGATGGACAGATAACATCACATACAGCTATTTTTTATTCTGCCTTTATGGGAATGTACTACACATATCACTTATACATGTTGCATGACTATCAGCAGTGGATGAATCTTTTCTGCAGTATTACCATCACAGCACCTAGTCATTAATATTGCTGAATCTTCAAGGTATGGGAGATTATGCAAGTTTTTAAAGTTTCACTTATAAAGAAGGTATGGTGGATCAGTCATAGGACAAGTCCAAAGAATTAAAAAAAAAATCAGTGGACACCAGTGACTTATAAAGGGCCCCAGGTTTGATTAAGGTTTCCATTATGTTGAAGGTAGGAAAAAATGCTACATGATTCTTGATAGAATTCCAATGTAGTCTCTAAACTTATAGTAAACAGAGCCTTAGAGATGCCACATTTCCTATAAATGCCAATCCCACTCATATTGGGAACATTTTAATAATAGCAACATATGTAATTAAAAGCTTATCAATTGTTGCTTTAATTTATTTTACTTTATATTCACTTTGTTGTTTTTTTAAATTGTTTTACTGTTATGTTGTACCGACCATGGTGTTTCTCTTCTAATCACATACTATATTCTACTCTCTTAATGGTTACATTATGATAATAGCATTTACATTTAGAGATTTTTAGTACGATTTAACATTAATCATTTATTTTGCATTTTTGCTATAGTAATTATAAATTATTAACCTTATTAAGATTAGGGGTAAGCAAAGCCTTTGGTAATGTATTCACTTGTCATAGTAGTGTGTGTGTGTCCCAAATCCCAATGGCTGGCTTGGTCCCCTTATCCTCATACAGTGTGACTTTTCCAAGTGGTACCATAATCATAGTAAAATTCCATTTAGATAGGACACAGGTACAGTTGCAGTAAAAACCACAAAAGATACAACTCAATGAATTTCAATGGATACGAATCGGGTTCAAGGACCATGCAACTTCAATATTAACTTGATGCATTATTTGCTTTATTATAAAAATGAGTAATCATTATTTAAGCAAAGAAAGGGCAACACATTATTTTTGTTTTTCAGAAGAAAATTAAGTGCATTCAAAGCCAGAAAGTGATTGGATTATTATGGTACACAATGTACCAAATGACAAATAAGAACAAAAGCTTGAATGCTTTACAAGCCAAAAGTTCCACTGCACTTTCATGCTGGCATTTTGCTTCAAAAGTGTACATATTGCTACGTCTTCCTGTTATTTTTGAGACATGAATAGCAGCAAGAAAAACTTAGAAAAATAAGCCAGTAGAACAAAGTAAAAGCAGAAGCACATGACGCATTGAGAATATATTAATTGTAGTGGTGTTATACATCTCCACCTACATGAGAGATTGTTTGTGTAACCATTACATATAGAAATGGTAATCGACACAGGATTATAACTATGTGCAAACTCCAGCAGAACCTATAACTGAATGTAGTTTTATAATACTATCCAATCCAACACAGTGCGTGTTCATACGCAATGAAGTGATTTATCATTGATAAAGACACAAAAATTCTTCCACAACACAACACCCACAACAGATATAAAGCATAACTCCCTTCAAAGCCTGAGCATTAGGATATAGCTGTAATCACCCTTAATGCCCTTGTGTCTGCCATTGCATTCACAGATTTCCAGAAAGCTGACATTAGGGGAATGTTTGCTTGGTTGGGTCTTCACACCTCAGACCCATTAGCCCATGAAGGAATATTTGTTTCCAATAAGATAAAGACTTTTCTGCAGAGTCAAAAATTTATTTTTGACTACTTTCCCCGCAGAGTCAGGAAAAAATACTACCAGTGGCCTCCATTGACTACCAGCACTACGCTATAACAGCCTTGCTAAAGAAATCCTCTTTTGTCACTTTGAAATTTGAGTTTCAATTAGTAATAATAAAGACAGTATGCTCGGGCTCTGAGTGGAGATACGCAGTATATAATTAATCAATGTATACATTGCATGCAGAGACTTTCTGCATAAATGTTCTGATTTTTCCCACTCCAAATCATATAATAGAACAGTTGCTTTGTCTGCAGAGGAATGGTCAGGTGACTGCTGCTTATAAGGTTCAACGTAGGCAATAATTATGCCGTAAATAGATTTAAACATTTCCAATAAATTTCATATTGAATTACACTTCAGACTCTTTTGTTATCACAGTCACACAGATTACTAATGAAAAGCTTAGTATGGGTCATAATCAGATATGCAAAAGAGATGCTCAATAAAGAGGTTGTCAGGTGCCTTTACAAAATTAATAGGAAGCTCCTGGTGGCCCAATAAAAAAATCCAATACTCATCTTCATCCGCTTCTATATTCCAGTGCTGGGTCTCTCCAGTCTTCTGTTTTCTTTCTTCTATGTCACCACTGAGGCCGCTGACTGATTGCAACGATCACATGCAACATCACTTACATCACCGATCAAAAGTAAACAGCTCTGAACGCTGATGTAAGTAGACCCCCATGACCTCTGCAGCCAATCAGCAATTGTAGCAGTTATGTCCCTGGTCTCCAAAAATTGAAGACCAGAAGGAACCAGCACTGGAATGAGGAGCCGGAAAAAGCAAGTATAGGATTTTTTTTATTATTGGGCCAGAATGGGCTTCCTATTAATCTTTTAGAGGAACTGGACAAACCCTTTAAAACTGATCTGTAACTTCTGTGCCGCTTTCTCTGCAGAAAAAACACGAACATGTAACGGTCAAGTCACCGGAAATCACCAAAGACTTAGACGGTTTATTATTTATGACAGACAGGGTAGTTTGATCACATCATAAGGCAGGTTAGCTGCACATGAATGTCCCTATTGGATAAACACGGTCAAAAAGTACATTATTTAGTAATTAAGGCACTAGCTTTTTAGTATGATTGCTTACAATGTAGTACCAATCAGCCAGAGGTATAACCTGCTCAGAAACAGGGTACATATTGACTGAGAATTAATCCTGTTTTTTTTTTCACAAAGGAGGGTCATGATATTCATAGTAGTACATCTTGCATTTGTATGTTTATTTGATGTACATCATGAAGGTATTATTTGATAGCAGTACAATATGCTGTCATAATACACAAATGTGCCAATCTAGAACTGTAAGGAATCCATATCTGAATAATAAGAATACAGGATAAAAGTAGATGTAAAGCAAAACTATGGAGCAATGAAGAATATGCTTCCACTTCTATCACTGAATACCTCTTTATCTATGGCTATAGAAGATTAAAATTAGAAAGCCAAACCATTAGCAAACCAGGCAATGCAGAAAATCAGGTGTCAGGAAAAAAAGCTTTACAATCAGCTCCTGATTATAGGGTCCATTGTTAAATTGATTTTTTTACTTCTGCATTACATTGTCACCTCAAAGCGGATGAACTCACAAGGATTAGTTACAATCTTGATTAGAAGGATTAGAATACATAGCCACTTCAATTACAATTACATTGCAAACGAAACACCCAAAATATTATAATGGAATTTCATATGAGAAAAAAGTTCATAGTGACAGATAGAGGTGTAGATTAATTTTCTGATTAAGTAAAATAATACAAATGACTTCAGTGGTGATTTGTAGCTAGGGTATATCGGTTCTGCTATATTAGCTTAGTTTTCATACTGGCTACCAATGACAATGAACTTAATGATGTTCTCTTGGAGCAGGATAACTGCTTTAGGTAATCTGCTTCTAAAGACCCTATAAGTGTATGCTAAGTTAAATGATTGGTGGTCCCCTGATTGGGACACTCATTGAGTCACCAGAGCAGTGAGTGGTATATCCATTTGATACATAGCTGGCCTACTGATATAGATGGAAAATGTAGATAATGCTTTTTATTTACCTGTGGTGGTTCTGCAGGTTAACTAAACACTTACTGCTAGGTTTTGGTACAGCAAAAGTGTCCATATACCTTTAATAGCTGTCAACTGAATGCTCATTCAACCAGTATCTTTTCCTCCCAGTTCCCTTTATACACGTGCAGACACAGCTGAGGGAAGGGGCATAGAAAACCATTGACAAACAACTTTGCTGTCAGCTTATCTCTATTGGGAATTAAGGGATTAGCTGTTGAAATTCAGCATGCCCAACCTTCCTCTATCCCAATATCACCTGTTGGGGGAGAGTCTGGGATCCCGCATGCATGTTAGACATTTGGCTGGTGGTGCCCTCAAAATGAACACGTTTGGACAATTTTTTTTCTAATCTGCATGGGGGCTTAAAAGGTGGTGTCCCTTTTTTATTTTTTTAATTAGCATAGTTGGGTCCTTTTAACATACAAGAGCTATACTCACTCTCCCACTATCTTTACCATCCACCCGTCTTCTGCTTTCTTTCTTCAGAAGGGCACCTCATAAAAGCAGCCGCTGAATGGCTGCATTAGTCACGTGCTTTTAATGACATCCCTGTTCAGAGCTGTTCGCTTCTAAACAGTGATGTAATTAAGTGACACGTGACATGCCCGTCTGATCGCATAAAGAAGACAACAGCAGCCGGGCGGCCCGTGCAGAGGGCGGAGCCCTGGAACGAAAGAGAGGGGAGAGGTGAGTATAACTTTTTTTAATGTTAAAAGCACCAACTCTGCTTATTAAAAAAATTAAAAAGTGTATAGGTGGAAGTTACCATGACTATAACGTAGGGGGAAAGTGGGTCTTGTATGTGCAAATATAGCTGAAGGTTAGAGCATCTCTGAACAATGCACAACTTGTGATATTATTTTATAATGTTTGACTAAATAACTTACGTTTATGAGTAGCAGAGAAATGGTTTTCTACATTGAAGAATGATTTCCTTTTGATATCCATCTTATTAATGTGCATGGAGGTGATTTTCTAAAGTGTACAGTGGTAACTACTGCGGTAGTTTTATGTCATAGTATACTAATATTGATTATACTCTTTTAGGAAGATGCGGTTTAAGGGAAAAGATTACATAAGAAAAATCCACCTTACATAGAAAACTTACCAGAGGTTGGAGCTTCTGATTCTTCTTTTGCTGCAAAGAGAAGACAGAGCGTGACTATAGATTTACTTTATGCATAAAACAAGTTTGCCTCCAGAGGGCTACATTTGCTTTCAGAAAATTGTAAACTACATCTGTTGCAACTACTCCCTGTGCAATCCTTGGGACGCATGTGCTGATTCATAACATGTACTGAAGAGGAGAAGTTACTTGCATAATGGCAAGCTCTACCTACAGTATTTATTCTAAAGCGCTATTAATTTCAGGGTGCTGTACATTTGAAAGGGGCTTACATACATAGCATAATACCAAACAAAGTACTATGGCAACACTAAGGGGGCATGGATAAAAACTGCCTAGGTCTACGACTTTCCTTGTTGCCCATAGCAACGAAACAGAGCTCCCCTTTCATCTCATAGGCTATGTTCACACGGCTTATTTCGGGGCGTATTTACGGACGTTTTCAAAGGCCTGTGAAAATGCCCCCGGGGGGCCCGCTTTTTCACCCCCCTCAAGAAGGGCCTCGTTCACAAGGGTTATTCAGAACGATTTACAACGGATTTCCCATGAAATACGCTGAAATCAGTTGAAAAACAGTTTTTCAAATAATGCCACTAAGTGTGGCAAAGTATTTTTAACTGATTTCCCGCGGGTTCACCATCTACAATCATTTAGATGGTGAATCCGTCCGGGAAAAATTGACTTTTTTTGGGTTTTTTTTTCCGTCCGGGGAAAATTCGTTCAATCCGCGGGGGGCAATCCGAACGGAATTTTGCGTCTGTGAAGACGAGCCGTATTTCTATTAAATAATAGAAAATAAGGGGTTTTTTATTCGGGGTATTTACGGACGTATTTGAAGGCTCTGTGAAGATGCCCGGCGGCCGCTTAGTCACACCCCCTCAGAGTAAGCCTGGCAGTGGTCTAGTGGGTCCACTACCTGCTTTACCCGCTCATCCGTTACAGTAACACAACACAGAGATATAAGGGAAGATGCTACAGAATTGTTATTTAACAGGGAATGCAAGTATTTACTAAAACAGACATGTCATGAGATGAAATTAATTTTCAGTAGATTTCTTTCAGTTGTATATCAGCTGTTAAATGTCAGGACGTTCAAAAGTCTTGTATCTCTAAACAAACAGTAGACAGCTCTGTGTCGGAACCAGTAGATCATGTGACCCAAGGTGTCTGTTTTTTTAGGGTAGCAAAGGATAGATAAAGGACTGCAAAGGCACTCTGGGGCTTGTAGTATCACAGTACCAAGGAAATCGGCTTTCAAACAGGAAAAGCTGCTGCTCAGTTTAAAAAAGGGAGGTTATATACAGCACAAGAAAAGCACAAACCTACATAGGAAACATTACATGAAAATGAATGAAGCCTCTGGTCAGTCATATGAGAATATTTTCTTGTGGTTCATTGGACAACCCTTTTAAGTCTTTCCGCTCAAAGCTAAGTCAATTATTTTAGTTTTTTTTAACTTCTCTAATGTTTATTTTAATTATTTTTTACAGTGCGGCCTTCAGAATAGACCTTCTTTCGTACAAATTTACTAAAATTATATTTCTTTTATTTATTACAACATGTATTTTTTCTACAAATTGGGCTGACAAAGATAAATATTAAATAAAACTGTGGCAATATTGTGACATTCTCCTCCAACTTCCTGTATTTGCTTAGAAGATTTTACAATGCTTTAAGAAATGTGCAAACACCTGCAGTTAAAAGTGGTTTACAGTAATCTGCTTTATTTCTTCTGTTACCTAACTCAGACCTATCAGACAATGATGATATATTCTAGCAATATGCCCTCATTGTGTAAAGTGGGACAACCATTAAGTACACAGTCTGTATTTTTTTCATAGCACAAGTACACATCTTACATCCGTTGTTATTTCTTGATTGGAAAAGATCAGCATTTATTGGTTTTTTAAACTGACGGACCATGTAGAAATTTATAGACCTGCACCTGTCATGTAGATATGCTATGAACAAATACAAAAACTGAGTACTTTTGTGTTGCTTGTTGTGATATTATTTAATTTTGCATTGCCAAAAAATGGAAAAGAAAAGATTAAGGGGGTTTTGCCACAAAGTAAAATTGATGTGGGAAGTTTGTAAATTAAATAATAAACATTTTTCTCCATTCATCATTATTAAAAATTCTGGACCGTTTTTGATTTAGCTGCTCCTTTAGTGATCCATTGTTTACAGCTCGTCTCCAGGGGATACGACCAGGGCTGAGAGCTTCTCAGTCCTGGTTGCACATGCTCAGACATCACCTCTCCTCTCAGGCAGCCACTGAGTGTTCAAACCCCAGGTGCTGTCATTCTACTCCTGTCCTCTGTACTCCTTAGTAATTAGTCAAACAGTAACAAACAGTAACAATAAATTTAAAAAGAAACCTATGTATGTGCATTGATAAAGAGAAATAAAATCCACAGGTTTTGGTTCCTGCAGGGATTTGAACCGAGGACCCTTGTGCCTGGAGGCAAAAGTTTTACCTCTGAGCTACAATGTAGCTACTTACAGTTCTACACATAAACAGACCTTTCTTTGACTAGAGAGAGGGAAGGCATGGTGATGTCATCCTGCTGGGTCACATGATATGCAATTCAAAAAATCACACACGCCCCCTTCTGAGCACACAGAGCTGAAGAGCTGGATGCAGGAGGTATGAAAAGAGATCGTGGCAAAACCCCTTTCAGTGTAAGTTAGATTAAAGATTAATTTTATGCTAATATTCTTTTAGGTAAAACCACCGTCTCGCCAACCAGCAGAATTCAATGTCTTCCACTATACACACCAAAAAGTTGTTAGCTTAATTCATCAAGGGGCCCAAATTAAAAATGCAAACGTTTACCAAATGGTTCAAACATATAAAGAGAGGAATGCTGTGCTTCTCAAACAACATTTACAATGCAATTTGCTTGTTCAGAGTTAAAAAAGTAAAGAACTACCAGGGAATATTGTTATGTATCTGTCAAACTGAAATATATCATTCTTTCCGTAGATCATCATTGTAACCCGACCAGCTTATATTTTATGAGACAGCTGCCCAGTGGTTCCCTAGATGGACGTTACATCATGAATTGATTACAGCTTTCAGAATACTTTCACTGTTAGCTGAGAGAGCAATTTTGGAAGTTAGGATTCAGACTGTCTCAATTGGATAGAAAATCGATATTTTATAACAGTAATATTTTAATATACTGAAATTGTTCTAGAAATCCTGTAATCAGAGCAACATAAAAAAACAGTCAAATGCCCCTCTACCATCTGAATCCTACTTTGCGGGATACTTAACCCCTTATCGACATATGGCGCACTGTACAGTTATGTCACAAAGTTGGCAGGAGGTATGGAGTGGACTCACTTTGCTGAGCCCGCTCCATGCACAGGTGGTAATGGCTATAAGTTGCAGGGGTAGCTCTGATCACAGCATTATAATCCTTTATTTTCTCTCTTGCTATTGATATGTAAGATATTCTTCATGGTATGCTTTCCCAACCATAGAAGTTGGTCGACTATATCAAATACAACTGAATAAGAAAAAAAATAAAATCTGTGCTTTGTTAGCCTTTAGTTTGCGTAATAGCTTCTAAAATGTATTTTTCATCAGTTTAAAAGCTGGCAGTGAGGTTGCATGAACCATATATAGACCTCCAAGGTGGAAAATGTAGATTTGTGAAAAATAAAAAAATAGCATTTCTCTTAGTATTTCACATGAGAATAAGGTTAAAGGGGTAGTTCCATTATGTAATTGAAATTCCTATAGAAATAAATAGAGAGTAGCACAGTCGCCGGCACTCTTCTGTTCTTTGCAGCAAGCCCTGCGGAAGTCATGCAATGGAAATACCCCTTTAAATTGAACGTGCATTATGTGCTACAGGAATTCCAAGTACAGCCGAACACTGTGCTCACCTGTACTCGGCACTCTCATAGAACAGAATGGAGAGTCACTTATTGAACTGTGATGGCATATCCAATCGATATGCCATCAAAGTATGGTGAAAACAACCCTTTAAGTTGTCATACATACTAATGCAGTGCGCAGTATTTCAATTGTAAGCTCATCCATTTATGCTCCAGACTCCTGACTTTAGTTTATGGGACAGGAAGTAGCTTTCTTGCAACTACCAATGTCATCCATATTAGCTTTCATGTTTATCTCCCACTTGGCTTCCCTATCAGTCCATCACCATTTGTTTTTTTGCGTGTTCATTAATGACGTCAGTAAGGGTAGACAGAACCAGATCCTTGAAGGAGTTCTCTGACACTTTCTTTTTATTTATTATAGGGCTCACAGCTGTATTATATTAAACTTAATAATTCATACATTACAAATTATTTACCTGTCTTGCTCCACAAAATCAGGCAAAGAGTCTTGTCTAGCCTCCTCCCTATCCTGCAAACCACCTGACGTTCATTGATCACATGGCCTCAGTGAACGTTTTGTAATCACTCAGTGGGTGTGCTTTAAAGCCAGGCTCAGCTCAGAAAGACTCCCCTGTAGTCTGACATGAGCAGAGAACGATCTGGCTACATTCACTATATTTACTCTTACTAGCCTGTAGTTTGCAAGTGAATAGAAGTAATTACATTCAATTAATTTACAGAGGAGGGGGAACTGTTTGTTGATCTTTGAGTCCTGCTGGAGGAAATTAGTAATGGAAGCAGAGGACAGCAGTTCAGAGCTGTGGGGTTGTGTAATGCTGTCGTGAAAATGATGACTGTATTTCTGTACAGTTTACACCGTGACTCATGAGTCCTAACTATTATCATTACCATGACAGCAAGTACAGAGCTTGGGGGGGCTTACACACTTATTTCAACACAATGTCTAGCAGTGATAACTGTGGAGAGAAGTCCTCGATTGCAGTGCAGTCTAGGACTTGTAGGAAAGAGAAGCTGAAGAACTACTGACACACTCACAAGCAGGAGGTTTCACTGCAAAAAGTATATCAAGATGAATAAGGAAGCAAAAGAAAAAAAAAAGAAACGCATGAAGGTAGTGGAATATCTTTACTTTTCAATATAAATGCTGTTTACAGTGTTCTATAAAATCTTTAAAAACTCCCGGATAACCCTTTTAATGTATTTGGCTTTCTATATATGGATAAAACTGGGAGCCTGGGAAACAGAGATGGAAATTATTAACTAACAATTTTGGGAGTGTTACTGTACACCCTGTAACACTTTCCCTGAATGGTTTTAGTGGAAGTTTCTGTAAATATGCTGAGCGTACCTCATTCAGATTTGGATAATTGTAGTGTTAGTATTCATTACATTAAACATGTCGCTTGGATTCTTTTATTTAAAACGTTGCATGTGATGGTAGTATAAATTATTGTATACACTACTTCTTGGGAAAAGATGTCAAATGATTCACTAGCTGCCATTCATACTTAAAGGGGTTTTGCCACCATGTAATGTTGATGTGGAAACCTCCAGAATGGGTATTTAATCACTTTTCTAAATATATGTGATTACAAAAAGTGAAAACTCTGAGAGCTACAGCATTTCTCAGTCCCCCTTGGTTACATTAAAGCTTTCCCTAGTCACGACCCAGGACCTGACAGGCCGGGCTTGTGTGAAACACTTCTTATCTGATAACAGGCAAAATGAATGAGCTTTTAAGGCACTGGGTAGACAGTGCAGTCTGAGGCTGTCTTGCTGTATTGAGAATCCACTCTTGTACTGTTTATTATTCCATTAAAGTTTTGAGATGTCCCTTGGGATTCTCAACTCCCCCCTCCCTCTCTCCCCTGCAGCTTCATGACTCAGCATGATTTGTATATATCCTGCTCTCGTGCTGACAGGAGCTAAGTAAGTGCCGTCTTGGCAAATCCCCTTTAAAGAAAACTTGTCAGCTACTTTATGCTGCCTGAACAACAGACAGCATGAAATAGCTGCAGGTTACCCAATCCTAACCCTATGTGTTTTACCCCAAAACGCTGCGGCGTTCCCGGGTAAAACACCCAGTGAAGTTTGGCTGGGTGCGGGGGAGATGAGTCTGATGTGCGGGGTAAATGAGTCTAATGTGCGGGGAGATGAGTCGGTGCGATGTGCGGGGAGATGAGTCCAATGTGAGGCTTCTCCCTGCCCCATCATCTTGATTGACAGCTCTCGCCCTATAGACAAACAGGGGAGAGAGCTGTCAGTCAATCTGAGGGGGCGGGGAGAAGCTGCACATCGGACCAGGTGCAGCAGCTTCTCACCGCACCTGGGACAATTTCACTGGGTGTTTTACCCAGGAACGCAGCAGCTTTTAGGGGTAAAACACATAGAGTTAGGATTGGGTAACCTGCAGCTATTTCATGCTGTCCATCGTTTAGGCAGCATAAAGTAGCTGACAGATTCCCTTTAAGTAATGTAGACGGCTATGCTCCTTATTCTTAGATGAATACGTCCTGGTCACTGCAGGTGTTCAGCAATCTCTGAAATAAAGGAGTTTTTTGTGCCTGCTCCTACCAGTAGTACCCATTTAAAAATTTTTAAAAAGTTTTACTCACCCCCCCCTTCACCTCCGTCTTATTGCTGCTCCATCCTTACTCACTGCCGGTGTTCGATTTTCTTCTGTCTTCTGAATGGGAATGTCACCGTCGCAGCCACTGGTTGGGTGTTGTATTCAGCTATCTTCTGAACAGTGTCGTCAGGAAGTGGCCCTTGACAACAGAAGCTGACCAGCAGCTACAGCGGTTACATCCCCATTCAGAAAACAGAAGACTGGTAGCAAGTAAGGACTGACCAGCAACAGGGCTGTCGTAACATTTTGGGCCCCTGAGCAAAGCCTTGCCCAAGCACATGACATCACTTTAGGCCATGCCTTTAACCACCACAAAGCACACCCAATCATGCCCAGGCTCCTCCAGCAGACCAATGCCAAAATAACAATAAGTTGCCAGGGTCACAGGTAGGTAGAGGCCTTAAATAGTTAGGACCACCATCTCAAATAGTGGCCCCTTTAGTTTCAATAGAAAAAAATACAATAAAACTCACCTGTCTCCATTCCCTGAACAAGCAGCAGGCTCCCCTGGATGAGGCCTGTCATAGGCAGTACAATGCTGTGATGTCATCAGGCTGCCTGTTTTAGACATTCTAAAAATGTTTTGTAGACTGCAGAGCTAAAGCAGCCTACGACCTACAAGGTTTATTGCCAGGGTAGGGAGCAAATGACTCCCTGATCTGCCATGGCTTGTAACTGTTTACGCGTCCTAAGGACGCACAAATAATGAAATTACCAACACTGGCCAAGGTATCAATGGTATGTGCTCTGGATTTCTCAGACAAACCTCCAATGGCCTGGTGCCCCAATACTTGTGGGGTCCCCGGGCAACTGCCTAGTGTGCCCAATGGATAGGACTGCCCTGCACAGCAATGAGACGGAGGTAAGGGAAGAGGTGACTGTCTTTTTTTTTTTTTTATTCTTAATTGGCACTAAGAGCAGGCAAATAAATTAACAAGACAACCAGTTTCAACTAGATAGCATTTAGCAAATTTAATAAAAACAGACTAGGCATGCTGATAATATTCCAAAACACAAGACTGTTTTATTGCATACAATGACAATCTGCTGACAACTTGCTATTTTGCAATCTCAGGTTATCCTTCTTTGATGACCTGTAGTCACTGTGTGGAACACAGCTTTGGTAACTCTTTTCACTAACTATGTCATTGCCGACATTCAGGAAGTAGAATTATTATTATTAATGACTCTAAAGAGTCATTAATTCCAGGGTGCTGTACATTGAAAAGGGTTTATATACATAGCATACCATACATACTCGAGTATAAGCCGAGTTTTTCAGCACAAAAAATGTGCTGAAAAATCCCCCCTCGGCTTATACTCGAGTTACTGTCAACGCTCAGGCGCTGCGATGGCCCGGACGCCGGCAGGGACACTTCAGTTATACGCGACTCCTTCGGGAGCGCATATAAGTGAAGGCCGAGTACAGCTGACAGCGTCCGGGCGCTGCGGTGGCCTGGGCGCTGTCAGCGATCTCCTCACCTGTATGCGACTCCTCCAGAGCGAATACTGGTGAAGAGATACCACTGCGGTGCAGAGAGCGAGCGCTCCCTGCTCCGCTGTGGACTCCGGGTGGCCGCAAACTCGCGGCTGTCCGGAGTTTCCGGCACAGACAGTGTGTGTCATCACGCTGCGTGCGCGGCCTGATGACATCACCCTGCCTGTGCCGAGAAGACGGAGGAGAGCGCGCGGGAGACCAGACAGCGAGGGAGTGAGGTAAGTGATTGTTTTTTGTTTTAAAACCCTGCCTATACATGCCTATAACCTGCCTAGGGGACTTATACCTGCCTAGAACTGCCTATACCCTGCCTATGAGGACCTATACCTGCTTATAACCTGCCTGTGGGGGCAATTACCTGCCTGTGAGGACCTATACCTGCCTATTACCTGCATATGAGGACCTATACCTGCCTATAACGACCTATACCTGCCTATAACCTGCCTATGGGGGCAATTACCTGCCTATAGCCTGCCTATGGGGACATATAGCTGCCTATAACCTGCCTAGGGGGACCTATACCTGCCTATACCCTGCCTATGAGGACCTATACCTGCCTATAACCTGACTAGGGGGACTTATACCTGCCTATACCCTGCCTATGAGGACCTATACCTGCCTATAACGACCTATACCTGCCTATAACCTGCCCATGGGGGCAATTACCTGCCTATGGGGACATATAGTTGCCTATACCAGCCTATAACCTGACTATGGGGACATTAAACTGTAATTTTATTAGTATCTATTTTTAAAATTCACCATTAGCCGCTGCACTTTCCACCCTAGGCTTATACTCGAGTCAATAAGCTTTCCCGGTTTTTGTAGCAAAAGTAGGTGCCTCAGCTTATACTCGGGTCGGCTTATACTCGAGTATATACGGTAATACCAAACAAAGTACTATGGCAACACTAAGGCCCCGTTCACACGGCTTATTCACGCCGGATTTGCGAGCCGGATTGCGCTCGCAATTCCGGCGTGAATAAGGGGCGGGACGCGGGCAGTGCGGGAGCGCGGCGGGGGAGCAGCCCGCCGGCCCCTTAGACACTGCATTATCTACGGCGCGTCCGCCCCGTAAATAATGTGCATGTCACTTTCTCCCCGCCCGGCGGACTCGCCGAGCGGAGAGGAGCGATGGAATGCACTGTTCTCTATGAGAGCAGTGGATTACCGTAATTACTCCGACGGATTGGCGCCGTACTTCAGCGCAAATCCGGTGCGGAGTACGGCGCCAATCCGCGGACAAATAAGCCGTGTGAACACGGCCTAAGAGGACATGCATGAAAATTGTCTAGGTGTAACACTTTCTTAGTTGTCCATAGCAACCAATCCGAGCTCCCCTTTCATTTCATATAGTGCACTGAAAAAATTAAAGGGCAGCTGTGATTGGTTGCTATGGGCAACAAAGAAAGTCATACACTAGACAGTTTTAATGCATGTCCCCCTAAATGACTAACAACTGATATAGAGGAACAGAGGACCCTGACCGTGAAGGCTTGCAATCTACGAGGGAGGAGAAATGAGACAGAAGGTGAAGGACAGATATTTGTGGGGTAGAGTAGTTACTTTTGAAACTAGTGGGGGTGGAAGAAAGTCTGATGTGTTGTAGTAGTGACTTACATGGTGACTTCCAAGTCTTATTTCAAGTTTTTTTAATGGGTTTGATGAGGTGTAAGAGACGCTACTTTGAACAGGTGTCACCACAGCTCTAGCTCTTCCTAAAGTCTGTTTGAATATTCAATTTCATATGGAGCATTGCATGGCCTATAATCCTACCTAAACCTTCATGGTGCTCTTTTCAAGTAGAAACTTTACCTTTAAATAGACTAAAAAAAACTGTGTTTTATATTGAAGACTTACCTGACCTGTCGGGTTCTTATATAAAGAAATCTTCAGCTGCTTTTACCCAATAATAAAATAAATATATATCTTCACTGATGGGCCCAAATAATGAACTCCACTAGTGGGCCCCAAGAAATAGCTTTACTAGTGGACCCCAGTCATCCCAGTCACCCCAGTACACCCAAGCAGTGGCTGCAGCGGTGATCTCCCCATTTGAAAAAAGAAGAAAGTAAACAGGAGACTGGAGAGACCCAATGCTGGGAGACTTTGAGACTGTCTCCTGTTTACTTTCTTATTTTTCCCAATTGGGGACATCCCCGCTGCAGCCACTGACTGGGCACTACCAGTGGTGTACTGGGGTAACTGGGCCTCACTTGTGAAGCTAATTCTTGGGGTCCACCAGTGGAGTTTTCTTGGGGATAGTTCTACAGCTATTACACAAGACAGCAAATGACTATTGCACTTTGCCTATTACTTTCTGCCTCTTTTCTCTCTCTCTCTCTCCCTGAAAGGGGCCCACCATGCCCAGAGGCCCTCTGGGTGTTTTCCCTGCTATCCTGTGGGCCAGTCCGAGCCAGGGCGCCATTTGCTTACATCACTGTTCGGAGATGTTCACTTTGGAACGGTGATGTGAGGGAGTTGCACATGGCCACTGCAACTGCTGAGAAGAAGAAGAAAGTAAACAGAGGACCAGGGAGACCCAACAGTATATTTTTTTTTCAATTGACTGACAATAGCTTAGTATTTATTTCTTTTATGAACTGGACAACCCCTTTACAAGAACTGTCCCAGAAACACAAATTTTCACCATCTGTGACCTCTATTTTCATGGAATGGCAGTCACCCATGTGCACTGTTGCTTCAGTCCAGTCAATGGGACTGATGGAGAAAGCCAAGACTTTAAATCAAGTGGAATTGTACATGCTCGACCACCATTCCTTTCAAACAAGGAAGACAGCACCACAATTCTCATAACTGGAGGAAGTCAAAGAGGTGGGACTCCTGGCAATCATACAATTATCACCAAATCTGTGGATAGGTAATACTTTGTGACTTTTGGGAAGATCCCTTTTTAGTATATATGATTTTGAACACATCACTTCTTATCTGGGGGTCTTTTAAGCTCTCACACTTAAACAAAGTATAAATAATGAAAAAAATGAAAAACAAAACTATACTTACACTTTTAGATTTATTTAACACAAGCAGGTTTTTTTCCTCCTAGGAATCTGTTCACCAAAATGTAATACTGTATTTTCAGGAAGTACTGTGATCCCCTTTACTGAATCGGCTTTTATATTCGTAACATCACATAATGTTACTCGACCAAATTGCATATATATGCCTGTCTTTCATTTCTGAACCCCTCACAAGACTTGTATGTTTGTTTAGCCAGTCAAGGAGAATATTTGAGTCAGCTTTGGTTTTAATTAGCAGAGTTGGAAATGAGATCGTCATAGTGGTTTTAGAATGAGGTCTGCTGACCTGAACCTAAAAGTATACTATTCAAAAGAATTTCTGCACTTTAGCAATGTATGGACTGACATTTTACATTACGTCAGACCAAAACAAACAATAACTGCAGCTGAAGATGGATTTTAAAAAAGTATTAAAATAGCTCATCTATTTCATTGGTAAACCTTGAGCCCTTGAAGCTGCACAGCTGGCCAGTATTTTCTAATGTGGAGGCTGAAGCACAGGAGAAAGAGGTCGGCATGCTTAAAGGGGTTTTGTTACGATCTAATGTTGACGTGGGAATCTCCAAAATGGGTATTTAATCACTTCTCTTAATATATGTCATCAAAAAAAGTGAAGCCTGTGAGATCTACAGCCTGACTAAGATGCCCTTAGTTTCCTGACAGTTTATATTAGACACGACCAGGAACTGACAGGAGCTGATCTGGCCTCGCTTGCGTTGTTTGCACTTCTTATGTGATGGCAGGGAACATAAACCAGCTTTGAATGGACTGGGGAGAAAAGATCCTGTGTCTTTTGTTTAGAGAATCCACTGGTTGTAATGTAATTATCTGAGTAAACATGTAGATGCTCCCTGGCATCGCTGCTCATCTCCCCTCCCTCTCCTCCTTCGTAAAGGAATGAAAGAAGGCCGCCTGCTGAGCTTATCCTCTCTCCTGAGCAGATAAGAGGAAGAAATAAAACGCATATAGCTTGTGCACTATACAGTTCTCCTCTGTGGATTAGCAAAACAATGTTTGCTAAATAACGGAGACTGAGTATTAGGAATGTGCATGGGAGGTGGTACAATGACATCACAGAGGAGGTACTTGTTTTTTTAAACACAAGGCCCCTTTTTCAAGCCTCAAGAGGGGAGTATCAGCCTGTTAGGTAAGGAACTCACTTCTTGGCAAAACCCCTTTAAGCGGTGCACTAGACAGATACTGACCATGCTATTACAACAGTCCATGATATCAAAATTTCACTGACTGGCTAAAGTGCTGGAATTGGTGAATACTTGCATGACCTGAGGTTCAGCGGTGGCAACTCCTAATAGCATGTACCAGTGGCAAAGCTCCATGTATTGGAACAAGTACTGCTGTATCAACTGTGGATTGCCAAAATTGTTATACACATTGGCAAGCAACTGGATTAGACAATGGTAGTCAGACATCTATATAGTGTGGCTACCATTGTTTATATGTTTTGGCATGGGTAGCAATTTTTCTTCCACAAATACTCAAAAAAGACCAAACCATCAAGGCTTTTCTAAGGGGTACAAATTGTACAAGTAAAACAATGAATTCAGTTTGTAATATTTGTTCGTGCACAATTTCTGTTTTTTTAGCCCCTACCCAATTCCCTCAGTAAATCTTTAAATTACTCTAACTTCCATGTGTACAGCATTTTACTTTTTTTTTATGTAGACAATTCTTTTACTGAGTTGGCTGACAACAAAAAATTGTATAGTAGAAAGCATTGATACTGTTATTTAAGAGTTTCTAAAAGTTATTCAGCTCTTTATTGTTTTTGTTTTGCTTTACATAAATCTAACATTTATAATATTTTCTAATTAAAATAAAATATGAACTATACCTATGAAAGGGAAAAAAATCCTCTTTTTTTAAATTATAAGTAATAGGCCACATGGTACATTTTAGATTTTTATTGTGAATACTTCACAAAAAATCCACAATAAAAATTTATATTGATTAACAAGAAGTATCCAAATCCAGTCCCTCGGTAATAGAGCATGACTGATGCTGAAAAAAGAAAAACAAAAGAGGGCATTGATCCCTTCTAGTATAATATTTACTGACCTGAAACACCCGTAGATAGAGCCTATATTATGCTCACCTTAAGTCCTATGATGGTAGGCACAGTATTCATTTCAGACACATCAACATCTATGCATCCAGAAGTCTCCTCCAACATTGGTGTCAACCTAAGCCATCATGTAATGTTCTGAGCTAAATGTGGAAGCAGCGTTCTGAATCCTGAGGAAGTCGATTAAGCCCTATTTATTACATTTGCCTTTGTGCATTTTATCTGTGCTTTGTATATAGTTAAATAGATAATTTATTGGTTTTATATATAAGTTTTGGGGCACTTGTCAATCATCAAGCATGGTCAAGTTGAATATACGCTCTGTAGATTTAGAATAGTCCTCCACTTAACTTTTCCAGTAGACACAGGACTTCAGATTGTGGATTAGGTCAACAATGATTTTGGAAGGGACCCCTGAACGCATATATGTTGATGTGCCTGATATAAGTAACGTGCCCCCTCGCATGGCACTTCAAGATGTGTTACAACTTTTATAAGTAATATACTACTATTAGTAAACATTCAACTCCCCTTGTTAGCAGGTCAAACAAAAGGGCCTCCTCCCTTGCCCCATATCCTTATGAAAGCAGTAGTGAATGACACCTGTGATTCAGCTGAGTTGCTTTCTGGCATTCATTTAACCTTCAATGGATATAGCATACATCGACATTCAGTCATTATTAGTATACTTCAATGGTCCTTCTAGGATAAAATACAAGTGGTAGATAACAGGTTATAATATCTTCATAACTCCATTTGGTAGCAGAGGAGTAGCTCTGTTCCCATCTCGCACTTTGATGGCATATCTCTAGAACATGGCCCTGAAAGTCCCGGGTGTACTCAGAACTCCCATAGAACAAAGTGGAAAGTTCTGTGCAATCCAGGGCTGTGGAGTCAGTTTTGTTAAAAGATGGACCAACTCTGACTCCAAAAATATATAATACATTGGTACAGTTAGTTCAATGCAGCATATGTTGGATATTTTTTCATAAGAATTTGGGAAAATTATGAAATGTCTTATAAATGTCAGTTCTATTCCTGATCTAAGTAACTAGGATTTTAGTTGATATCCATATGTGCTGCACTTTATGTACATGCTCAGTAGTGAAGCTCCTCTAGTACAGATCAGAGGAAAAAGGAACTGAGGAGGAATGGGTGCACTCATCTCTGAACCAGGGCTGTGTAGTTGGTCGGAATCAGTGCCCATTTTGGAGTTGAAGTCAGAGTTATGGAAATTGAGGAGTCGGAGATTTGGCTTTCCAACGCCATAACCTTTGTGCAAGCACAACCCACTCTCCATTCTGTGACGTGATTTATGGGGCCCGGTTCCTGAAAACTGGGACATATCACACTTTGATGGCATATCATACTGATATCCCATCAAAGTGTAAAATGGGAACACCCATTTAAGGTAAGTTTAATATCTATCTCTGGGTGTTTCAGGCCTGCAAATATCACACTAGGCAGGTTCCCTTTTCTCTTTTGTTTTATCTTTGTTTAGTGCCAATCAGGCTCCATATTACAGAAGGACCAGATTTGGATACCTCTTGTTAATCAACATAGAAAAGGTCCTTTTTCTTTATTGGTATAGTGTGTTTGGATCAGCAGCCCGATTTGATTCTATCATCAGGTTAGTGTAGACCTGTGGAAATTTGTGGGAATATTTCTAAGTTTCAACCAAGTTCTCTATGAAAGCTTCCATGTGCTCATTTTCTTCTACAATCAAAATGTATATTCTGTGCTACACCCAAGTTCTAAGAGTAATGTAAGAGTAATAATATGAGTAGTATAATGTTATTATTTGAATTACTTCTGTTATAATCAAAATCAATCCCAGTCCACTCCTAAAGTGATTCAATTAATTTCAATTTCTCTATAGGGAATAGTAGAAGCACCATAGGGCCACATTCCATCACAGAACACTTACAAAAGCTGGTCCGATGCTGGTTAGCACACCACAACTTCTGTGAGTACACCACAGACTACCGGATGCTACAATCGTATCTGTATTATACTGTCACAGCATGCAAGAAAATCTTATGGAATGTGAAGTTTCCACAGCCCTACAACATTATTGTTGATCATTTCCTGCCTGTGAAGGGAGGGTTTTCAATAGTAACTTATAACAACGAAAAGCTTGTCATGCAATCCCATAATATATTCTCTAAAACCAGAGCCTTACATTAAAGTAATGGAATTTATAGTGGTAACATCATCTTGGAATGTTTTAGACAACAATAAATTAAAAAATACATAAAAATCAATAAAATGTATATATATGGAAAGCAGATGTGGCAAGACTTACCACAGCGCAGAGTCAAATCTTCTTGTACTACATTTGAGGAGTAGATCCAGTTATCCTTTCTCCACTTTATAACATTCCCATCTCTGCACTTTTGGAAATGGGAAGCTTGTGATGTGTTCCACATCCTAAACAAGTACATCTCACCAATCAATCCAACTGATGCCGTGGCATTTATTTCTTTAAATTGTGAGCAGCCGAGGACCACTCTGCCACCTCCAACCAGATTGGCTTTATTTTCCAGTTTGCGGTGTACTTTCTGAGTACCATTGACATAAAATCCCATGGATTCATTTTTGCCATCCCATATAATGCAGATCTCGTACCAGGTATGCAGGTTTAGGCTTTCAAGCACATTTATCTGTGTGCCAAACATCCATATTTTCAAGCTGCTACTGTCGCCAAGAACACCAAATTCATAGATATTGTTGGAAGAAGTAGGTAGCTGGTACGTGAAAGCTGTCCAGGGATCAGAAGAAGCCAATTTTATATACGTGCATACAGTTAATTGTGTCAGTTCAGGGACATGAGCACTTGAAGTCATGACATCCACACATGGTGCATTGAAGACGGCTTTGTTTCCAAAATTAGCAGCATGAGCTAAAAAATAAAATGTGTGAGAAAGTAAGGACAATGTATAATTCTGATCAATGCAGACATTAAAGGGGTGTTCTGGGACCTAACAATGCTCATTGGTCTGTCGGAGTATGAGTAAAAATAGAAGATAAAAGTCATACTCACCTCCCAGAGGCTCTCCTTCACCCCCTGGTTGCTGGTGCGTTCATCCAGGAAGTAAGCAGTTAATGTTTATCGTTCACGTGACATGTACAGCCAATCACAGGCCACAACATCACATGCATGTGACCTCTGTAGCCTGTAATTGGCTGCAGTTGTCACACGAATGAAGACCGTCAGGAGAGCGTCCAGGAGGCAAGTATGGGATTTATCTTCTATTTTTTCCATACCATCGAGCATTGTTAGATCCTGGAACACCCCTTTTTAAATGATAGATAACCCTACCTAAGACCTGCATTAAAGTGGTATGTTTAAAAAAGATATTCATTATTGCCACATGTAATACAAAGAAACTTTAACAATGGAATTTGGTAAACATATGCATAAAAAAACACATTAAGCAAAACAGTTAACAGCAAATTAACATCAGTGTGCTCAGCTGTACTCAGAACTCCCATAGAAATGAGCGGAGAGGAGGAGCCATTGCCCTCCTAATTCTCTGAGACGGATGGCTTGTAGCAAACTATGAATTGACCTGCAATGGGGAAAAGCACTCATGTGAACATCCCTTTAAACGGAGGAGGAAAAAACAGAACAGAACCAGGGGCCACCATGCCCATATTTTTGCAATTTCTGCTTTTCTCTGTGCTTTGGTTCTTCTCCATATTCACCCACGGAGCAGCGGCCCAAGGAGTGAAAGGCCAACTCTCTGGTGAACAGGGGACAACTCTCTGGTGAACTTCTGGGAGCCACTTAGGGCCAATAATCTGCACATACGTGCATCTGGGGTGTTAAGAAGAGAAACAAGCACCCAGTCACATTGATTTATTTTGAGGGTTTAGTCGCCTAGTTCATTAAGCTGGGTAGATATAACTATAGGAGTTTGGCTATTAAAGTTAGCAATTGGATTTGTGTCAAATAATAAGTCTAAGGTTTTCTTGTGTATTTTAATAAATAATTTATTTTATTAAAGGGGTTCTCCAGGACTATCTTTTTATTTGTTATAGGGCTCACAACTTAATTATATTGAACTTTGTTTTTTACCTGTTCTGCTTTGCAAAACCAGGTAGAGAGCCTTTCATTGATCACATGCTTTTGTTTCTGCTTCTATGGATGTTTTGTCATTACTCAGTGGGTGTGCTTTGAAGCCAGGCTCAGCTCAGAAACACTCCCCTGTAGTGGATGTGACTAGAGCAGAAAAGGATCTGGCTACCTCTGGTAACTTATCAGTCAGTATGTAAACAGAGGTGTTGACAGGAATGTAGTCATTCAGAGTTGGAGGGGGAGGTTGTTATACACATACAGTGATAACTATGTGTACATAGAGACTCATCACTGCTAGAGTCTAGCTGTCTTCTGATAGGAGGAGATGGTCAGAAGACTTCCATTGTTTGACTGGCTGAATATGCATTAAGACCTCTCATATTATCTAGCAGCAGTCAGAAAACAGTCTGTCTACTGCTCTTTATATAGTAGTGGTGCCAGGGTAAAGAATCATGAGATGCTGTGCTGACATTACAGCTTTCCCATGATCGCTGTGATTGCTGTGGGGGATGCTAGATAGGCTATCCAGTGTACAGGAAAGCTGGGTGATGCCATATTCCGCACAGCAATCAGTTACAATGATGGGATAGCTGTGTACCTGCACATGCATAGAAATATACAAAACAAATTATATACTTGTACATGTATTACATATATTATGGGATGAGGAAAGAATGTCTTTTTACAATGTTACAAACTGACTGGTGTCTGTACTACACACAGGCTGCTGCAGGCAACTAGGAAGTGAACTGGAGCAGAGATGCAGGGGCATGAGGAGTACATGTCTGAGAATGATAATGAACAGTGCTAGGAGGATTAGGGGGCGGATGTAGAGAAGTCCTAGACTGTAACTGCAATGGATTCTGGAACTCGTACTAAATAGCTGCAGGGGAACTACTGATCCTCCCACATGCAGGAAGTTTCTCTTGATAGATGAATAAGGAGGAAAAGAGAAGAAAAGAGACACATAAAGGTGGTGGAATATCTTTACTTTTCCATATAAATTCTTTATTCTGTGTGTTTGCATATCATGGTAGGGCTCCGGTTCCACTTGTAATCATTCCCAAAACAGTCACGTAATTAATATATTTTAAAATCAAGACATGTTCTAACCAAACTTCACAATCTCCAGACGTGTTATTTGGAGCTCCAGAGATATTAATAGAAAATCTGTTATAGGCCTCCCACCTACCTTGAGCCATTTATGGTAGTAGTGGCAAAGGGACCTTTGGGCCATTTGGAACTTCCTTAGTGCTTGGCCCCTGCAATCTACAATCTGGAACACCTAAGTTTAACCTTCTCACTATCAAAATACATTGCAGGACGCATCCAGTCCAAAGGCTAGTTACAAACTAGAGATGCAATCTCCACTGAAATTGCACTGCATAAATGTAAGAACTCCTTTCCATTCATAATACAAGATCCAAAGGAACATTGGTAATTAAGAGCCATTGCACAGCACTGGTCCACCTTCTCTTTCACACAAACATCTTAGCACGTTATATAATTAAAAAAGTTAATAAGTCATGTTATGACAGCTATCTACATAATGTTTTTTTATATGAAGTTATGTAATTTACAACATGTATATCATAAGTGCAATGTGACAGATAGTTTTTACAGTGCCCCACGGAAATTTCTTCAAAAAATGTCAAAGAATCATTCATTCATACCTCTTCACAAATCTTGAAATGGAAATTGTAGACCGGGCACATTTGTTTAATTTGCCATAGCTGGATCCAAAAGCCACAGTAATTAGATGCTTTAATTTACTTTAAAAATGTGATGCTTGGACTTCATCCAAGTGATGACAAAATTTTTATTTAACATGAAAATTTAATTTTTGGATAAAATAAATTTAGAAAAATATACTGAAATTAAGTATCGAAATTCATATAAAAACACTTTCCGGTATAATAAATGCTGCTTTATTTTCTGCAGAAATTAGACAGATGTCAGCTAGTATCTGTTCAATTTTATACACTACAACATAGAGCATTTCACATATAAATTAAAAATGAATTCATGCTATGACTTTCAATGTACATTCATATGTTTGTTCTTATAGGGATACCTGACTTCACTGTTGCACCTCACCAGTTTCTTAACACATTTTAGTACATACATACCACTCTTCTCTCTATTAATTATAAAAACTAATCAATAGGCTCACAGTCTCACAACAGTCCTGTCAACAAGCGCTGAACTAACTAGCAAACACCAGGGTACTGGTATACAACCGAGTATATTATTCGTTGGAGAAAAGATTACCGTTTATATACCGTACAGTTAGTATGATCTCATAGGAAAGGAATGTTCCAGTCATTGAAACTGACACATTGATTACATATGGCATCAAAATCTAGTACAAGTCCAAATACTGCAAACTACAACAGTAACAAAAGTGAAGAGGCTACTCCTTACTGAAATACCAGATTCCCACTAATCAGACAGATCCATATCTAATGGCATACCATCAATACCTGTGGTGGAAAACTCTTTACAAGAATTTGTACACACTTTTTTTTTTATAAACTGCTGATCCAGCATTACATAGTTTGAAAAAAAGACATATGTCCATCCAGTTCAGCCTATTATATTACAGTGTAAAGGCAAAAAAAACCTCACATCTGGCAATCCTAATAAATTACTGGGTTAAGGACCCTTCTCCAGAAATCTAGTCACTTTAACTTGTTATATTATTACTTTCCAGAAATGCATTAAGTCCCTTTTTGAGAGCTCAGCTTTTTCCCTTAAGCCTTTGTTGTTTGCAAATGCCCATGAGGTGCAAAAGGCGAAATTAAACCATCACACACCGAATTGGTGGCTCTCCTCAAGGAGACATATTTCCCCCTTCTAAGGCACATTCACCTCTCAACCCAGCCAACCAGGAAGTTCTACTCTGCAATGAAGAGGGGCAAATACCCCGAAACAGCTGTCTGTAGATGAACTTATCTGGCATGGCGTCAATCCTCTTTTACATTGCAAGACTCTTCTGAGTTACAAGTAAATTGATGATTAATACATCCAATAGATGGCACTGGCAAGCTCAGCTCTTTCCCATAAACCTGTGTTATATGCAAATGCACATGAGGTGCAAAAGGAAAAATTAAACCCTCACACACCGAATTGGTTGCTATCCCCAAGGAGAGATGTTTCCCCCTTCTGAACTATTTTAGTGAGTTCACTACAATAAGTACCGATGGCAAAGAGATCCATAGTGTCACCGTACCTTTCATACCTTTCCTATAGACATAGAGGATGTCCCCTTACTTTGGAAACAGTCCTGAGTATAAATGGATGATGGGAGAGATCTTTACATTGACCCCTGACATAATTATACATATTTATTAAGTCACCTAAAGCTGTCTTTTCTCTAAACAACCTTACTTTCGATCTCCCTTCCATAGTCCAACCAATTTCAGTTATTATTTTTGTCATCTGACTTTGGAACTGTTCTAGTTCTGCTATGTCTTTCTTGTGCACTGATGCCCAATACTTAAAAAAGAGTTGAAGCTCTGGTGTTCCTTCCGTAGTTTGTTTGCTCTGCACCCAATCAGTGACTTTAGTGAGCGTTCATGTGCTGTGAATCAAAAGGTATTTTCATTTTTTAGCTGTTGATTTATACAGTTGAGGGCTATTTTAATTATTTTTTTTTCATTTTTTTAGCCAGAAAACCCAATGCTGCAGTGGAAGTCCTGAAAATATTTCCACTCCTATGGGAACCCCTTAATGCCATTCCTGTCTTAAAGGGGTTGTATCGTTACAAAGATCATGTCTCAGATTATGGGGACAGTAAAAATAAGCACTTTTGTAATTAGGTTGCATTACCTCAGTCACTTGGTTTAGCAGATATGAGATTTTCTGTGAATCTGTATTCTATTTCTGCTGCTGGTCGGGACATGCCCCTTGGTCGGATCCCGCCCATAGACACGCCCCCTGCCCGGTGATTGGCTGACTGACATTTAATTCAGCCTGTTGGGACACGCCCCCGGACATGCCCCCTGCGCTGTGATTGGCTGTCTGCACACTCTGTGTTTACTCCCCTCTGAGCTGTTAAAACCGAAAGTAAAACATCTATGTGAGAGGGCTGCTGGCTGTATACCCATCTCCCAGCTCTAAGGTGAACGATCTGGGTAATTACTGACTGTTCAACTCATAGATCCCTCATATAACACAGTGCTACATCCTAAGCTTCCTCCATATACCACAGTCTTAGTCTCCTGCCTGATAACAGAAGGGCAGGAGGGGGGACAGTGCATTTCTCACATGCGTCTCATCAGTTCAGGCTAGGTGTATAACTGGTTATAGCCCAGCAAGGAGCTTGTGGAGCCTGAAGGCTCTGCAGACAAGAGAACACTGCAGGAGGCTGCATTACTGTCCAGACATCCTTCCTCTTTTCATGCTTCACACACAGTGAGGAGAGACATGCCTCCTGGCAGGAGAGGCAGCCTGCTGAGAGGAGAAACTCGCCCCTGGATTTCAAACTCAATCTCATAGAGTTAGCTCAAGAGCACGAACAGTTCAAATGATACTACCCCTTTAAAGAAGTTTGTGCAGAGGCATGTAAAGCATCCTATAGTTCTTGTTCAGTGACATTATTTGGTTCCGGTATGTTCTAGTTTGCAAAGTATCTCTGAGCAGGCGGCAATCAGTTTGTTAAACTTGATATTTCTGTGTTCTGGGTAACCCATGGTCAGGACCCAATGAATCCCAAGGTTCCTGGGAGCCCTGGTTATGAAACATTGGTGTTGCCTGAAATGTTTTCTAAAACCTTGTATTAAATAGAATTCAAGCACCTAAACGCTGCATAGAGGTGCAGTCAGTGCGTGAGCAAGAAAGGTAAATTTAGTTGTATTGTGCATAATGTATAGTATTTCCACACCCACTATACATCAGGCTTTACTCTAACAGCAGCCACATTCCTTTGTTAGTCACATATTTTGAAATATACTTTCTATTGTCAGCAGATGGTACATATTACTAGTGTCATGCTTACCTTTGTTCCTACAAACCACAACTGTACACACCTGTTTGAATCCACACTAGGTGTATCTTTCTAGGTAGGTGACATGTTAAGTGACATCTTGAGATGATTTCCTCAAGCTGAGATTATCTGCTTATATGATAGAGCTAAAAAATTTAGTTGTTGTCGCCAACATTTTTCTAAAGTGAGTTGTGACGCAAATACGTATTAAGTAGATCTGTCCCTTAGCCTATCATGAATGAAATGATAGTGACATAAGATCAATTGAAGGACTGGACAAAGTACAAGATGTTATTGATTCAATGCTGTGCCGCACCTAAACTCTTCTAGACTCCGCTTTAGAGTTCAATTGGGTGAATTCTTTACATGGGTGTATACAGAAAAACACATATTTGTGCTTTCTAGACACATATTTTTATTAATCCATGTATGACAAAATCATTTACCCTACAGAAAACAACAATCAAACTGAATTAAGATATGATAAGACTTCTGGCCATGATTTCTTCATCTAGATGATTTAAACCATATGTGGCCCCTGAGGCTGTCATCTGTGGCCATTGGAGCACCACAGCTCCCTAGAAATTCTCAGTGATGCTGGGGTCCTGCTCCAATCGCCAGAGTTTACTCCCATCCTGGCCATTAAAATGAATGTGTCATCAAAAATGACTTATTATTTAACTCACATTTTTATGTTAAACACATTTTTTTAGGAATTTTTGGTTATTTTTTTTTTTAATTTTCCATATCATTTTAAATATTTTTTGATAATTCTTAATTCCTGCAGTTTTCACTTTGGCCACTAGGCCTAATAATAGTCTGACACTTCCTGTCCTGTACAAAAAGATTCTCAGTAGTCTGTTCGTTATCAGCACAAAGAGGGTCAGACTGAAAGGAGACACCAGTGTGAACTGATAACACAGGATCCATCAGTCACAAGAGGAGATAGTCACAGTTCACCCTTTCACCTCCCTGCACACTGATTTCTTCCCGGGTCACAGAGCATAACTAGAAAACTCTCCTATAGAAGTGAATGGGACTGAGTCAGTCTTAAGTCTCCTATGTGCATGAAGCAACTGTAAAGCATCTCTCTGATTGCTGTTAAAGCAGTGCAAATAAGGCCTAGTGGCCAAAGTGAAAACTGCAAGACTCAAGAATTATTAAAAAATATTGAAAGTGATATGAAAATAAAAAAAATAAAAAAATGCCTAAAAAATATATTTAACATAAAAATAGGACTTAAACAATGACTCATTTTTGGTGATACATTCCCTTTAACCTCTTAGATGAGGTGTTCAATAGTGACTGCCACATGTAAGGGATTTGACAGAGGCAGGAGACTACTTATCTTCTCCGTTGGAACCCTGCAGTGCGCTCGCGGGGTTTCAATGGCTGCCATGACAGCCTAACAATGGCCTCTGGTCTGTCTATCACATAGGCCAGCCCAGCTCTGCCTAAAGTCGGGGCTTGACAAGCTGGCTGAGTTGGTATAATGTATTGCAGTATGGTCAGGTCCAGTCTAGTCTAATATTACAAAAGTAAAAAAAAAAAGAAGGTAAAACAAAATAAATAAATAAAAAATAAAGTAAAATAACTACACCATCCTTTCTCTATTATAAATGCTAACCTTGTAAAACAAAATTAAAAAGTACACATATTTGAGATCGCCACGTGTGTAAGAACCTGGGCAATAGTTTTGTATTGCATCGAATTTGAAAGGAATGTAGTCCATCAACGTCCAAATTTTTCTATGTGCATCCCATTTACCCAGCAGAGTTTAAGACCCTTGATTTACGTGTTCTGATAACAAGAAATCATCTTTAAATAGTGTATTTGTGGGAGTAAGCATTAAATTATGATTGGAGAACATGCAGTTCTTACCTATTTCTGGGATAGTCAAAATGCACATCAATATTGCTATCAGCTGAATATTCTTTAATTTCACAGGACGATGCTTTGTTTTGCCAAGTACTGCACTCAGGAAACCATGGAGCAACATCCTGAAAAACACAAATTGGACATTAGCTTTCAATACTTTCAATCAGCAGAGAAATATTTCAGGGAGAGTATTTGGAACATCTGGCCCAAAAGCAAAGATAACATTCTGGGCATAGTTTTGCCTTCTTCACATGGGCATACTATGTGTTCAATAAAGCGCACAGACACTACGGTTGAAAAAATAAATGTCAAGGGGTCACAACACTCTTAAAACTGTGCAGGATTGTTTGCTGAAAAAACGCCAATAATTCCTAAAGCAACAGTAGCTGTACATTATACTATATACAGTGCCTTATTTGCATCTTTTAAGGACCTTCTAAACCGTCTATAATTTTGATTAATGTACATTTTCTTTATACATTTTGTACAGGCTTCTCTTGATATAAAACTGTGATGTGATTCCTGATAATTCTTATCCTTCCCAACTGCAGCTCCCTCCCCCCTCTCACAGCATAAATCACTGTTCACATCTCTGTTCTGTTTTCTGTGTATGGAAAAGCTTCCAACATATACAGTAAATGAAGTAGCATTCATTACTTATTGGCTATTACTGCATCCGTTAAAAATATGGATCATAAAAAGCTTCTGGTACGTGTAACAGATACCGCTGATGGCATCGGTCACCCTACTATGTAAAACTACGACATTGCTCCATTCCCTTTCTTTTGTGGCATTCTAATGTATGTTAGCCAGACAAAGACAAAAACACGGTCATAGAAGGCTGTGGACAATTTAGTTTTCAAATGGTTGATGATATATATTGGAAATGGACAAAAAAAAATAAATTAAAAAATGCATGCTCCAATGCAATTGGTATAGCTACTGAAATAACCCTCTAATTCTCTGAAGTAAACTGATACCAAATATGTATAAATAACTTAAGGGGTTGTCCAGTTGAATAAAATTATACTTAAATGGAGCCAGGTTGGGGAAAAATAGAAAAAAAAGTGATGCTCTTGTTGCAGCTCCGGAGCTCCATGGGGTCTGCTCGAGCTCCATGGGATTTGCTCCTTTTCCCCTATGGGTTCTCATTCTAACACACGAAAGAGGCTTGATCTCCATTCACTCTCTATGGAGCAGTGAATCTGTGCTGTGTTTCAGGATGCGAACCCAGAAGTGAAGAAAAGGAGATCCTGGGCAGCTCTATGGGTGCAGGAGCGGGGGACTGGGATCTATAACTTTTTTACATTTTTTTTCCCCCAACCTGACCCCATTTCAGTATAATTTTATTCAATTGGACAACTCTAAAAATGAGTGACACAGTCATTACTGACAAAAACAAAGATCCCCATTAAGGTTTTTAAGCCTGATTCCATTACCTGTAATCGATTTGGCATCTGTACATGGTAATAAAACAGTCAGGTGCAAAAATATTTTAGGTTACATTTAGAAGCAGCAACAGACAGGCAGCAAGTGCATAAATGGAGGAAATGGATTATTTTTTTGTAGGTTTGGCAAGATATTCTGTATGATGTGGGCATGGGACACTAACTTTCTCACAGGGTATCGATTTTATCCAGGATGCATCATAAATCTGTGTCTGAACTGGAGATGGCACAGATTTGATAATACTTATTACTCTTTTATTTTGTTTCTCTCCTTACTGAAAGGAGAAAAATGTCTACTTTTCATTTTGGAAACATGTTGCATATATTTGGTGCCATGTTTGCTGTTTCAGGAATAAAAAAAGACTTATGTCACATTTGTCAGATCAAATTATCAAGATGACATCCTTGTCTGGCAAATTACCTTGATCTATTAAAAGTAATCATCTAACAAACTGTCAACAGAGATGCACACAAAGGTGTTTTACTGGGACTGTAAATCTGTACCATTTGTACACTATTCATGCTAGGTGTTATTATGCTAACAGCAATGGCAATGGACAAATACCAGTCGGTTTATCCGACCAGTATTTGTCCGGTTTGTGTGCAGTGCACACGGCCGTGGAGGGGACGGCTTTTCTCAGCAATTAGTGGAAAAAACGCCGGGCTGAAAACCCATGCAGTGGCCCATTGTGCACGTTTTCGGCCGGTTTTTCAGACAGTCTGCAAAACCGCAAACCGTCTGAAAAACCAGCCGAAAACCCGTGCCACTGGGGACATGCCCTAATATAGATGCCTGTGTGCTATGGAGGAGTAGGCTGAAAGCAACAAGTAAACCCTGTCACACTATGTGCTGTTCCTACTGCAGTGTATGTAGTGAGAGACTCAGATTAACCCTATACAAGCATCTATGTCCTCAGCTTCCCTTGCACAGTTGGTATCTCTCGCAGAAGGAATATAACCAGACTGAGATCTCTGCCTGACAAAGTAAAAGTAAGTAAAGTAAAAAGTAAAACCTGTTCCCTGAAATACAGAGGGAAATCATCTGATTTGCTAATGTATTTCAGAAAAGTCTTATAATTTCATCTACTATAAATTTTGGTGTATTTCTGTGGTGGTGATAGGTGCTCTTTAAAGGGGTTTAATCACAAAATAAAAAACACTGCCCTGGCAGTTGGTTGCAAGCCGACCGTCCATGTAAATGTGGAGGGTGGTGCTTGCAACCGTCCTCTCCATTTACTTCTATGGGAGCTTCGGAATATAGATGAATGCACACACTACGTTATCTTTGAAAACTCCCATAGAAGTGAATGAGGAGGACAGCTGCAAGCGCCACCCTCCTAATTCACATGCATGGCCAACTCACAGCTAGTTGCGAGCAGCCAGCGCTGAGGTTTTTACTTCATGGAAGGACTTATGCGCAATGAAAAGCCGCATCATATTTTAGCTATGAACCAGTAAGCAGAACCAAGTAGACGACTCTGCTGCTTTCATTTAGGCCAGTAGACACGGAAAGAGATCTTGGGGAAGTAATATAAGAGTCATTGTGCTGTACAAAATTGCTGTGGTTATGAGGATAAACAAACACCATTTTTTTGCAGACCTGAATTAGAGGGCACCAATGTCAATAGGATTGCTTTGATAATGAAAAAAGTACTTAAATAATGCTTGTAGGTTTATTATATGAGGACAGGAGTTTGAGAGGAAACTAAAAAAAAAAATCACATGTTTTACAGTTCAATTAACTCTATGACAAACAAGCTCTTATCCATGTATTTAGTATTGATCTGCATAAGTCTAAGAACTTACAATGATTTTGTCCTTGATCTCTTTACGCCCATTATATCTCTTGTTTTCTCTAAAGGGTGTATTCAGAACTGCGTAATAAGATCAACAGAAATGAGCACTCAGGTAGACAATTAATAAAAGAGATAAGCTTGGTTGAAGCAGCTAGAATAAAGATTTTGGAAGACTCCCACGACTGGTGTCATCACCGACTACTGTTCCACCAGAGTTCAGAACAATGAGTTTCTCTAATAGATGTTTTGTTCTTCAAAGAAAGGATCAGAAATGTTCAGGTTCACACAGAATCCAGAATGAAAGCAGAGAATAAGGCATCAGGTCTTTAGCAAACCTGTGTCTGCTTAAAGGAAGTGTTTTAATAAATTGTTTATTAGATACCTGAGAACTGCTTAATTATATAAAGCATAATAAAAGGTATATTAACTAATGCAACACCATTCAGTGCAGTCAGATGATTTAAAAAAAAAATCTATTTCAAAGTACATAGCATTTTTATATAATTAATGTATTATGTGACCAAAGGGGTCATTTAATGGCACTTATTATGGTCCCTTTCAAGAACTATGATTGAATTCGGCACAATATCAAATTAACATAGGTTTTAGTCTGGGTGGGTCTTTAATAAAAGCTCCTTTTAAACACTCCTTTTAAAATTATAGATATGAGCGCCTGAAAATACAGCCAGCAATACTCTTCCCTAAGGTGGAAAACTGTGCAGTTGTTATCCTACAAAATCTGCATCAATTAGCGGCACATATTGTGTAGTTGCCAATGTACTTGTAGTTTCTTTTCTCCTTACAGTCAGGGTCGGATTCAGAGTCCAAGCTCTGAAACATTCATGTATCCCTAATATGTTAAAGGGGTAGTCTCACTACAAGGATTGCTTTTTATGTTAAAGATCTTGCAAAAATAAGTCAATTTGCAAAAAATTTGTCCAATTAACAGTATCCTACCCTATTCTAGATATTCCCCTCTTTAATGGGCTGCATCAGCTCCTCAGGTTGTTTATAGCTACAGCCCTTTCAATCTCTCCTGATAGGCGCCAGCACTGGTTTTGCTTAGCTACAGACCTTGCTTCTACTGCAGCCTAGTAGAAGCCAGTAAACACACCCCTGAATTCAAAATGAAACCAAGAAAACAGGACTGAGGTAAGTAGAATCAATGAAGTGAGACAACTCCTTTAGGCCCGGTTCACACGGCTTATTGCGGGACGGATTTTGCCCCGCAATTACGTCGTGTGGATGGGGACGGGGCGGGAGCGGGGCAGGGGAGCTGGCAGCTCGCCGGCCCCATAGACATCCATTATCCACGGCGCGTATCCTGCCGGAATAATGTACATGTCACTTTCTCCCCGCTCGGCGTATTCGCGGAGCGGGGAGGAGAGACGTAATGCATAGTTCTCTATGAGAACTGTGGATTACCGTAATGCCTGGGACGGATTTCAGCCGTATTGGAGCGCAATACAGCGTGCAATACGGCTGAAATCCGTCCCAGAATCAGCCGTGTGAACGAGCCCTTAAGGTCCCTAGACCTCAGTGAGAGCTGCCCTAAAACCAACTATCTCCAATGAAACCATGCTTTTGCAGCGAGCACTTTAAAGTACTTGAAGGGGTTTTCTCACCAAGCTGTTTTAAAGAGTCACAGGCAGCTTGAGATTAACACTGCCTGGTTAGGCTGTGACTGGCTCTATAGCAGTGATTACCATATTTAGTTCCTCTATAATTAGTTGATCATTACTACAGATTAAACTGCTTGCACTTATGTCACTGTAAACAAAGCTACAAAGCTGCAAGAATAGAAAACAAGTATGTATCAAAGGCAAACAATCTAATGTTGTTAGAGATAAAGACTCTGCTCGTTCTGACCATAGTGATATCATTCCCTGCTCTGTCTACTCAGGAAGGGAAATATAGACGGTAAACTAGAGAGACTTGTGTGCACTCAGAGCAGATAAAATATCTCTTACTTTCTGACCAGGGCAATATCAAAATAGCAATATATTTAGTAAAAATCTTCATTTACCTTTTACTATATGTTAAAAGCTACTCATTGTAGCAATAAGACACCCTTAAAAGTGGAAAAGGCACATGTTCTGAAAAATGGAGGGTGGGCTCTCAGCATAACTTTTCAGGTGGGTACAAGGAACTTTAGTCCGACACTGCTTACAGCATATTTATTTAGGTGCCTTCAAAATATATAAAGTAGACTGTCTAGGATTTGCATGGTGGCTCAGTGGTTAGCAGCATTGCCTTAAAGTGCTGAGGACCTCCAGGCATCCTGACACCATAGAAACTCTGCATGGAGTTTGTATGTTCTCTACGTGTTTGTGTGGATTTAATCCTGGTACTCCAGTTTTCCCCCCACTCCAAAAACATACAGATAGGTTCAATACGTTCATTAGGAATCATTACATGAGTCACAATACCTGTGATAAATATGCCATGCGAACATACCCTTACACTGCATAACAGCATCAGTACTGCTCTACAGCGGGTTATAAATCAGGTGCACTCTAACGCTAACACAACATTTGTGGCTCAGGTATAACACTTTGAAAGTGGTTTACCTGTTCCAGCAGTAATGTGCCTAGAAATGCCATAGTGCAGCTATTATTTTATGACATTGGATGAAACCCATTCAATACTTAAGTATTGTTCCTGTCTTCTCTTTTTCATCACGCACCTCGACAAATAAATGAGCATTTTGAAGTGTCAGAAAACCCCCGTAAAGTGGTGGATATCTTCTTCACCACCAACCCACTACTTGCTTATGGCTCCTAATCTACTTTACACATTTTGGCATACATCTATACTCATTATAGACCTACTGAGGACTATCATACCAGCAAAAGACCTTACAGATGCATCTATCAGGTAGGTTCCTGGGTCTATTACTTTAATTATTATATTACTTATCTGGACATATTTGTTTGTCAGCATAAACTAAATAACTTGGATAGACGAAACAATTGGAGCAATAACTTGGATGTATCAATCTACATTTGTGACAGAGTTCTGAAACTACATTATTAGGCTAGGTCTATCATTGCATTACTGTCGGATTTTCAGCGGAATCAGGATTTTGAATCTGCTGAAAATCTGACGGTACACTGTGCAGCATAGACAGCAATGAAAAATGTGTGCAAGTCTATACAGCATGGATTATTTACCGTCAGATTTAAAATCTGGTGGAATATGCAACATGTATATTCTGCCGGATTTTGCTCGGATTTGCCATTGGCCACATACATTGAATGTATTGATATTGAATGTGCTGATAGCAAATCCGAAAAATGACCACAGCTTGGCACAAATCTGCACCAAAAACCGTGGTTCTGCTGCGGTCCAGCAATGACAAAATGCCGTTGGATATTGGACGGCATTTTGACACTGCTGTGTGGACTTATCTTTATACAGTATAATAGTGAACAGCTTTCTATTAATTAGCGCTCTGGGTGTTGCAGCCCACCTATATAATATGGAGCAGCTGACACATCATTGTTTACGTCAGAGGTGCATTTGTTTTATAGATTCTTTACTTTGGAGTTCATTTAGCTTCCCTGACATATTGTTTGATAAATGGAAGACAATTCCATTTATTAATGGGAACCTGTCATCACATTCAATTTCCCTAAACTGCCACCATAGCATTACACAGGATAGTAATAGATTTATAAAGGAATCAAGCTCTAAATTGCTTACAGCATAAAGTCAAACAGAAATCTATAAAGTATTACACTGCCTATAAATAGCCATGTGTATGGTCCAAGTCTCAAGTTTCAGTAGTTACGCAGTTTGATGTGCAAGCCAGCTCCAGTGGCATTTAGGAGATGTGCAGTAATGCAAGGTGTACTGGCATTGGCACCATCTGCACACTGCACATGCTGGGTACCGCTGGAGCTAGCTTAAGAGTTAAAGCTCCCAATATGACTTCTCACAGGTATATATTTTTATTAAAACTTTTTCCTTTTACACAGAAAGTGAACTGTTGGATATCCTTATGAATCTATTATCATACTCTGATAATATATATATGCTATACTACTGCTATGTTAGCAGTTTGGGGGGCTTCACATGTGATGACAGGATCCCTTTTAATTTATTTAGTACATTTGGCAATAACTACACACTAAAGTCCAAAGAATGAGTCAAATTGACCTCTTTCCAAAAATGTACCACGAAATCTTTATGAGCTATGGTATGGCATCAAAGACACAATTCTCTGTCATCCATGACAGCCAGCCTGCAATTCTTATAAGAATATCAAATCAAGACTTATCTTGTAAAGCAAAATGCAAAAATGTATTATGCATCTGAATTAAACAGGATCTTGCTTCATACAGGAGATGTTTAAATGAGGTACAGGATAAGTAGCATAAAACTAACAGCTTTTCATGTGGCAGATGGGCTTTATCTTGATGCACACTGCCGGGACTATTGGCACAAAAAGCACAATAAAGAACACAATAAAGCACAATAAAGAACATGCACAGTTTTTTATAAACAAGCTAACGTTTTGCTCTTGACCAAATGACCTCACTTTCCTGAGTCAAAGAGGCTAAAGAATAAGAACACTGGAATAAATTGTACATAAAACAGTTTAAATGGAAGGGGGAGTAAGACATCCGACAGGAAAGTCAGCAGAACTGTGAAATCCTGCCTTTTGGCAATAGTGTTAAAAAGTTAACTCAAGCTTGAAACCCAAAGACAAACCACCGGGGAAGAGGTTTTAGTCCACCATTTCCGTGCAAAAACATGGTATTATACTATGTCCATTCAAATGACCTAGTCACCACGTATTACAAATTTTTACAGGACACCCTAAAACAGCTTATAGAAAGAGGTTTTCCTCAAACCTTTAAATGACTTGTCCATTTCATTAAAAAAAATTGATATAATGTTCCTGGGTCCCCATAAAAAAAAAACTATACTCTCCCAGTCCTTGGTTCCAGCGCTGCCTCTTTCCAGTGTTCTGTTTACAATCTTCTACTTCCTAGTGGGCATGTCACCGCTGTAGCCACTAATTGGCTGCAGTGTTCATCTGTCTCTAATTTACATCAGCATTTGGAAGTGAACAGCTCTGAACTGTGATGAAAGTAGAGGCACATGACGGCTGCAGTCCATCAGCTTCTGTAACGGTGACATCTCCTCCAGAAGTATAACATTGTAAACAGAAGACCGAAGAGACGCAGAGGACTGGTTTTGGGGTTTTTTGGGGCCTCAGAAGCATTATATCAATTTTTATAACAAAGTGGAGAACCCCTTTAAGCTGATATTCAGATCTGAAATAGGCTTCCTCCTGATGTGATTGAGTCCTTAAACATGAAAGAAGAAATAACAAATATTTAAGATTTAAGTGATGCACATAAAATTGATCCATGAAACAACATGAGTAACAGAAAAGCAAATGAAAGTTTACAAAATTATTAATCTGAAAATCAATGAAGCCAGTTATCTTTTATGTTATAATGTGGAATTTATCACAATGAAAGCTTTGTGCTTTACATAGACAGGTGGTATGAAAGCTAAAGTTCCCTCTTGTACTGATAAGGATCATTTCGTAAGAAAATATGTACATTATGACTCAGCCTCCTGCACGTAAAAGGAAAGTAGATCATTATGGATTCTACGGTCACATGAAAGTTATGCAGATAGTTCTATCAATGCCTGTGTGGTATTGTGAGAACTTGTAAGGGAGGTAATTGTTATTTCTCTCCCTTTTGTGAAAGGTTGTTAATATGTCTCCTTTATAGAAGCACTCCCACCAAAGTATTAACTGTCTGGCCACACAGCACTTGACTGTACTCGGAACTCCCATAGGATAGAATGAAACGTCAAGTGCAAACATGATTGGATCTCCATTCTGCACTGTAACTTTTGGGAGCGTGTTCCCAAGATACAGCTGAAACCAGTTTACATACACTATATAAAAAGACACACATGCATGTATTTCTCCGTATCTGACATGAAATCAGAATAAACCTTGCCTGTTTTAGGTCAGTTATGATTACCAAAATTATTTATATTTGCCAAATGCCAGAACAATGAGAGATAGGGAATTTTTAAGGCATCTGTACTACTTTCTGCAAAGTCAAAAGTTTACATTTCATTAGTATTTGGTAGCATTGCCCTTAAACTGTATGACTTGGGTCAAACGTTTTGGATATCCTTCCACAAGCTTCTCACAATAGTTGGTAGGAATTTTGGCCCAATCCTTCTGACAGAACTGGTGTCATATTTGTAGGTTGCTTTACTCGCACCTGCCTTTTCAGCTTTGCCCATACATTTTTAATAGTATTGAGATCAGGGCTTTTTGATGGCCACTCCAAGACATTGACTTGGATATTCTCAAGTCACTTTGTAACTACTTCTAAATACTGTTTGGCAGTATGCTTCAGGTCACTGTCCATTTCGAAGTCCACGCTTTAACCTCCTGGCTGATGTCTTGTGATGTTGTGTCAGTATTGCCACTTAATCTTCTTTCCTCATGATGCCATCTATTTTGTGAAGTGCATCAGTCCCTACAGTAAAACAACCCTACAACATGAAGCTGCCACCCCTGTGTTTCATAGATGGGATGGTGTTCTTAGGCTTCCAAGCTTCTCCCTTTTTCCTCCAAAGGTCATTATGGCAAAGCAGTTCAATTTTAGATTCATCAGACCACAGGACATGTCTCCAAAAATGTAGGTATTTGTTCCTGTGTGCAGTTTCAAGCATCAATCTGGCTTCTATATGTTTCTTTTGGAGTAATGGTTTCTTCCTGGCAGAGTGGCCTTTCAGCCCATGTTGATACAGTACTTGTTTCACTGTGGATAATGACACAATCTTACCAGATTCCGCCAGCATCTTCACATGGTCTTTTGCTTTTTTCCTTGGGTTGCTATGCACATGTAAGACCAAAGCACGTTTATCTCTGAGACACAGAACCCGTCTCCTTCCTGAGTGGTATGATGGCTGGACATTCCCATCTTGTTTGTACTTGTGTAATCAAAAGCCTATCAGAAGCTTCCAAAGACATGACATCATCATATGGGCTGTCCCAAATTGTTTAAAGGCAGACTTGACTTTGACTTTGCAGAAAGTAATAAAATAAATAAGAATAAAAATTCTCTCTCTCATTATTCTGATATTTGGCAAATATAAATAATCTTAGTAATCCTAATTGACCTAAAACTGGTAAGGTTTATTCTGATTTCATGTCAGATAGTGAGAAAAGCATGGTTAGTAAATGTGAAGACAATCCGCTCTCACCCACTCAGTCTCCAAAAATGTCCAGCAATCATATTCCGGGCGTGCATCCAATGTGCATTCACTAGTAGGATCCAAGGAGGAACCCCAGGGATTCAATAGGTGAAACTGCAAAAGTGTAACTCCAAAAATCCTCCGATCCTTCTTCAGTAGTAAAATAGAGATTACTTTATTTCCATATCATTTAAAATTCATAGCAAGTAGCTGAACTGCTATCTCCTAGTGCACTTACTTTTGTTACTACATATAGAAATCAGTACAGAAAGATTGTCCATTTAATTCAGAAAAATGAACCTATTCTGTCATAGGACGATACTGTTGCCAAAATCCTAAAAGAAGGAGTTAAATTTGTGCCTAGGCACGGCAGACCATTAGCTGCGAGTCTATCTCCAAGCTTGTTTGTGGATAATTCAGATTGTGAGAACTGGCTCTCAATGAAAGGTAATTTTAAATGTAGAGGCATACGATGCAGCACATGTTGTTACATGGACTGTGTTAAAGAGTTTTCAGCACCACATAGTGATACCATTTATAAAATTGACAGCTTCACAAATTGTAATACAGAAGCAGTTGTTTATGCTATTAAATGCAATAGTTGTAATCTCATTTATGTAGGCTGCACTAGCAGACCACTTAAAAGAAGAATATACAAACATATTTTGCATAGCAAAAACACAAATTATGTAAATATCTCAGGAGCCTCTAGGCATTTTCAATCTGTACATTATGGGGATGTTTCCCATTTTTCCTTTTTTGGCATAGAACGTATTAAACCAAATCTGAGAGGTGGTAACCTCAAACAGCGTCTGCTAAAACGTGAAGCCAGTTGGATTTTTAAATTAAATTCAAGAATACCATTCGGTTTAAATTATAAAAATGATCTTTTATATTATTATTGATGAAACATAGAGTGTTTAGCTTTTCTTGTTTTTAACTTTTACATTTTTTTTCTGAAGTATGATATGACGTATATGATCATGTGATTAGATGTGTTTTGTATATAAGTAAAGTTTTTGTAGTTTTGTATATATGCTATGAGTAAGGGCATAATGTCCCGAAACGCGTAGCAGTTCAGCTACTTGCTACACTCTCTGTACTATACAGACTGCTTTTTGTTCGATAGTATTTTCCTCTCCATAGACAGCAATAGTTAGGGAGTTTGGTATTGCTGGCTGCATATTTCCCACAACCAGAAGCTGTTATTTGGTGACAATTGCAGGCTTACATAACGCCTAACTCTAACATACATGTATATATATTATACAGAGTGCTTGGATTTAATAAATCATACTCAGTGGCCAAAAGTTCCCTTTTTGCAGTATTGGGGGTGAAATCATTTTATAACACACCATCTCCAATTCTCCTATACAAAGAAATACATTCTAAATAGTGGTTGGTTGGTGAAAATTATTCTGAGTGTAGAAAAGTTCATTTTGGCAGTTGTGGAAGATTGTAGTTTTGTTGGTTTGTGTGCATACTTGCCAACCGCCTCAGTTTGTTTTGGGAGACCCAAAGAATCCCCTCCCAAAGAATGGAAAACAGTAAAGGAAAAAAGGTGCACCCTTGTGTATTAAGGTAACAGTAGTCCGAATGATAGCTAAGTCAGTGTGAGTGCGTCCACGTGGTATTGGTGTGCGTTAGGCCAAGGAGGCACAACACTCTTTACATCAGCTGGTTGGTATGGCGTACAATGCACCTAACTGAGCCAGCTACGATGTCTAATGAGCCTAACGTATGTGTTCGTAAGACTCGACACTTTCTAATGCCTCTAACATGAAGCGGTGTTCTGGGGGCGTATCGCACCACACTCAGAATATTAGACACATATATGAATGTGGTTCGGCAAAACTAGGCGCATTACTGCTCCGACAGGCAGACCTATCTCAATGTGGTCTGCTTGAGCCTGAGGAGTCTAAGTGGTGATAGATTTGCTGTAAGGGTCAAAAATGTCCAATATTTCCCAACTTACACCACTACATTAATAATAAGTTATTTATTATAATTATCAAACTATATAAAATAAAATTATTTCAAGTTGATGAAAAATATAATCATATAAATTAATATAAAATATATAATATCCCAAAAATATAAAAAATATCTTCTATAAAATGTATATAAAATTAATAGCATCTAAGACAAATTTTACATTAAAAAAAACATTGATTATGTTGTTCAGATTTTTATATTTAAAATTTTTACTACATTAAATTTTAAATTTATTTTTGCTGCTCTCACCCTTTATTTTGCATACAGCAAAAACCAGCACAGCACAGGGATTGCTGGGACCTGTAGTCCACCAAGCAGAATCAGTACCATAGTTTCTATTCACTGACATGCTATTCTAATGACTTCTCTTATTTCCAGCCTGTCTATAACCTAAATACATGGTAGGCGCAATACTTGTAATGCGCCTAACACATAGGCGAGGTGTGTCGAACTTTACACACCATTTATGCACGCACAAAAACCACTTTCAAAAATCAGTCGCATTATGAACTGAAAATGAGACTCGACAAGTCACTTCGAAGCGCCTTCCTTCATACATGTCGCCCTAAATGAGCCGTCTCACAAATCTTAAAGATATGCCATCAATTTGTGAGATGGAAAAACCCCTTTAACTTATATAAACCAGTTTATCATACAAATGAAACAAAAAATTTCAAAATTGTTTCTATTACTCCTAAAGCAGAGAAGGGCTACCAAACTTAGAAATATTTATTGGAAATTATAAATAGAACATGTTAGAATTTCATATATTTCCTGTTACCGATTGTTAATTTGCATTACCGGTATAACTTATTATCTTATATAAAAATATAAGTTGATAAATTTAAAATATGGTTGGACAATTGAAGTACAGTTAGTAAACTTGGGTAAGATTAGGGCACGCTCAGCTAAAGAAAATAAGGGACTCCCTCTTTTTTCCTGGTATTAGTTGGCTGCACTAGTTTCAGTAAGAGCACCTGCAATGAGCATGATTTAATAAGCAATGCAGTCTATGATTCTGTTCACATTAGAATTTTAGGTTTTATGCCTGGGGATTTAGTATTTTGGACAACAAAGACAATGCACTCTGCAGCAGTAATCTTGCCATAAAAAATCTGATGGAAACCTGAAAAATCTCCATTATAAATCAATGGGATTTTTCAGAATTGATGAGTGTCCATTTAAAAATAGACCAGGTAGAACTGTATTGTGAATAAAGGCCATGATACTTGTGTGAATACAGTCTAAGGTTAGTTTTATACCACATCTGGGAAGAATGTACATATACATGTTTTTTTTTTAAAATACATTTGGTTAGTACATGTAGGAATACAGTTGTTCTAACTATATTTAAAAGTACAACTGTGATTTAAAGGGGTATACCCATCTTGCATCTTCCCTTTTAGGCTGCACAGACCATGGAAAGCATGCTGTGCATGTATTGCTGTCTCACCTCAATGGAAGTTTAGGACATAAGTAGCTACATTTGTCTCTTTTTCCTGTGGCTGGTGCAGACTCAGGTAAACCAGTGGAAAATGCAAGAGGGAGTATCCCTTTAAATATAGCTGAAAGCAAAATGTGAACAAACGTATAACACAATTTAGCAAAAGACGTGCACATATATAGAGCCTGCTAAAAATCATATGTAGAGGTGATGTGAACCCATTTCCTTTACATAACTGTGTCTTATCATACATATTATCATAGACATGCCAGCTGAAAAGTGTCACAGACAAGTGTCTTAAAAGGGTTGTCTCATCTCAAAGTTTCATAGGATGCATGAATGAAATAATGCTGCTATGCTCGGTCACTTCCTGGTCAAGCGGTCTGTAATTAGCATATGAGCTCTATGTATTCAGACTTCTGCTAATTAGATAAATCTCATGCTGTCAGGACCAGGAAAGCTGGTAAACAGCAGAAATTACTGTCTTTTGTCTGAAAGATCAGATAACAAACAAGCTCTCACTGTTCAGAGTTCTGTGCTGCGCGACCTGTGTAATGACGTCACTCCCTGCTATCTCATAGAACAAACAGCAGGGGGGGAGAAGTACCCAGGTAGGTCACTTGGGGAACCAGAGAGAGCACAGAAGGTGATAAAATCACTTGAAGCTCCTTAACAAAACAAAATGAACAATGCAATATATTTGGAAAACGTCTTCATTTAGTGTTCATTACATGTTGAAAGCTAATCTTTGTAGCGAGACAACCCCTTTAACCTTCAACAGAAATCTGGCGCAGCAATTTTCATGCATCTGGGCCATTGTGCTTATAATCCCTAAGACTTCACACACAATAATTGATTATTCACTTTCAACATCTTTTGAAAAAGTTAGAAAACTGAAAAATCCTTGCTGTTAATAAAGGAAGTTTAATTGTAGAGCAGTACTGCAAGTGAAAAAACACACCAAGACCGCACTGTGGGAAAGCACCCACAGTCAGAAATGTGTCAGACCTCTTTTTCTAGCCAGAAATCCAAAACCACACCTCAGATTTCTGCTGAGGCTTTTCTTTACAGAAGCGTTTTTCACCTATGATTCTGATGCGGATTAGCTCTACTGTAATAAGGTTGTCCCGTGCCCAACCTCCATCTAGAGCGGGATCTGATCTGCTCAAAAGAATAAACATGTTCATTCTTTTTTTTTTTTAATCCGTGGTGTACAAAATCTGTACTGTGGCTCACTATATGAACTACAATGCTTACAGCCTATGAGAAAAATAGATGAGTAAGAGGGGTTTTTCGGTCCAGTTAACTTTTGATGAAAATAGGGTAGTGCACATAAAGCTACACGAGCCAGTCATCCAGCCAGTGCCTGAGTAGGCACAGATATGAGTTGCATATAAGGCTATGGCTTTTGACATTAGGAAATCTGGGGCCACATGTATGAAATTTGGCGTTTAAATGTTAAACGCCAAATTTCATGTGCATTATAATATCTCTACAGCGGGTCATAATCAGGTGCATTCTAATGTTAGTGCAACATTTCTGGCTCAGGTAAACCACTTTGAACGTGGTTTACCTGTTCCAGCATTAATGCACCTAGAAATGCCGTAGCGACGCTATAAATCTATAGCTTCGTATGGTTCTAGTACGCCCCGCCTCCCACATGCCCCCCGAAATCAGGCACATTACAAAGTGCCGCTTGCGCTCTGTAATGCGCCTGATATGGGCGTACAGGAGGCATTACACTAATGCAAACAGGGCTGCACCTGATATCGGGCTGAAAATACGCGCAGCCCCGTTCATACAGGTCACCCCTGGTGTCCCATAAACATGGAACAAGGAAGCTGGCTGTTACTACTGGCATACTTGCACAGGTTAGGTCACATTTCTGAGCAACTTTGAAATGTAAAAAAAAAATGTTTTAACCATGGTTGGTAGATGCTGCCACAGAGCATATAAATCAATCAGCAATGTTGTCTGAGAAAATTATTTTTACATTATATTTGTTCAGTGAAACCCGTCACAGACAGTGATTGGCATTTCCTATGTGCTAAGATGGGAGCAAGAAATTATAAGAAGCTAGGATCCATCAACCATCGGAAATACAGCAGTGGGGGATCAGGAAGGTAAGTACTGCTTTTTATTTGCAGTGACCATTTATATGAAAAAGTATAAGTCTCCAAACAACCCGTTTAAAATCACTGACAGATAAAGTGAATAAAATTAAACAGGTGCTGTTACACAACAAAAGTTGTTCCAAAATGGTTTGAGGACAATTCCAAATAGTTCAAGGAGTTAGCCTGGTTTTCAAGTTCTCCTGTTCTCAATCTGATTGAACATCCATAGGATGTGCTGGAAAAAACAAGTCTAATCCATGGTGGCTCCACCTCACACTTTACAGTTCTTAAAAGGGATTTTTCACAATGCTGTTTATAATAGCCATAGCCAGCTTCAGGCTCCCTCTTCCTGGCCAGGCTGTGACTGGTTCTACAGTAATGATTGGCATATCAGCTCTGCTGTTCCTAGCTGTGCTTGTTGCAGCAACATTGCTAAGAAAAGATTGTAAACAGTAAGGCAGAAGGCTACTGAGCTTTAAAGGGTTAAAGTTTGTCTGTAACTTAAAAAGGTTGTCCGGGACTTACGAAAGCTTGTTTGTTAACATGATTAGAAATAGAAAAAAAAGAAGTATACTCACCTCCGTGACCCTCCTGCTCCATCCCGGCTGCACAGTGAACATCCCTCGTTCATGTGCTATGTGCAGCCAATCACAGGTCACAACATCATGTGCACATGACTGCTCTGTCCTGTTATTAGCTGCATGTTAGTGATGGAACTCACGGAGGTGAGTATACTTCTTTTTTTCTATTTGTAATCATACCCCAGTGGACTAACAAGCTTTTGTAAGTCCCGGACAACCCCTTTAAGCTCCTGTGCTAGAGATAAGACTCAGCAGGTAGTGACTCGCTATGGTCAGACAGGGTTGCTGCAGCAATGAGAGCAGATATTGTATAACGTGTCCCATAGTACGGCTATGTCCACACTGCATAAGAAAACTATCGTATCTCCGGCGCTTTTCGTTTTTTAAAAGTGCCGCAGATACGATCGTTAGTGCGGCCCCATAGCCGGCAATAGAAAAGACGAGTTGCTGTCTACACAGCTCGTCTTTTCTCTGCTCGTCTTTCGGCAGCGGCGTATTATACAACATGCTGTATAATACACCGCCGCTTCTCATTTTCTTGCCGTCTTCCCATACAATACAAATGTATGGGCGACGTCGGGAAAACGAGAAGCGACCGCGGCTTTTGCACAAAGCGTGACAAAAGCCGCGGTCCTGCATCAGAGAAAAAACGTCCGCTTTTGGGGCCATTTTTTGTCCGATGCAGTGTAGACATAACCTAAGTCTGTACCATGGATAATCTTGTAACCTTGCAAAATAGGTATATGTCAAGAGACTTCCTGACCTATGACTCTGAAGGAAAGAAATAATATGTTGTAAACCCAGCTTTAGCCTACTTCCCTTTAGATAAAGATATTAAACCATTGCAACAAATTCTCTAGCCTTATACCACACAGGTCATTCAGAGGTTTGCCTCTGTACAGTTCACGGGACATTACTAATTTAGGGAAACTATTAAGTATGTCCTGAGGAAATATCAGGATATCCTTGTACTGTACTTCTAGAAAGGAACATACTATGATTCAGTGGTATAACATTAAGATGTAATTTTCTAGCTAAGTGTTCATTTCCTTTCAAAATTGTAATTAACTTGACATTATTCTGAACATTTTGATCAAGAGATTACCAGGTCTATAAAATTCAGGTATTTTACAAAAAATAAACACATAATTAATAATAATAATAAAAGGTAAGCAAATATTTAAGACATAGGTTATAAAAGTTAAATGTTAACCAGATAAGAAATACAGGTGCTTTGACTTCCTTATGCGCTACCTGTTCCATTTCTGTTTCTAAGTTCTGATCTCAAGCACTTCATTTGCTATTTTTGGTTTTTTCTACCTCCCATTGTGCCCCTTTAAAGCCGCAAGGGGTTTAGGTCAAGGCTCCATTGAACAGTGGAAAAAGGGGCAGGTCGGGTTTATATAAAAATTTTATATTAGTTTTGGGGCGTTTTTATCGAAAAAGTTGAAATCGGCACGGTATTTATGTTGATCGGTTTTTGTCGAACATCAAAAAATTTAGGTTAAAAATCTGGGCAAAATTTTTTAAAATTTGCGCCATTTTTGCGTTCCTGTAAATTTGGGGGCCCCCAAAAAATTTCAGCCGACGGGAATAAAAGCAGGGTGAGATGTGTGGGGGAAACGTCATGACTGGGATTTTTAAAATTGGTTGCGTTTGGCTGGAAAAATCACAGGGGACCCCCGTTTTACATAAAAAAGGCCCTTCCTTTTCTTGATCAGTGTGTGGCTTTCTAATAGCAGTAGGACGGGGCGCTCGCCCTGCCCAAAACCCGTTTCTTTTTGTTTTGGGGAACCTTTAAAGAACTTAGTTGGGTCGAGATTTGAAAGTTTAGGTAGTTGGGCCCAGAAAATTTTTAAAATTTGCATTCCCGCTGAAAAGTCACGGGGTGGAGGGGGGGGGGGGGCCGGGGGCAAACAAAAGACAACTCTATAAAGGTTTACTGGTTATTGTACACCCAAAACTTTGTTTGGGACATTGCATTGCCTTATATTAGGATACAGTTTTTTTGGGTAATGCGGTCAAATTTGTTAGGTGAAAAAAACCCCAAATTTTTTTAAACAGAACATTTAAGAAGGTGTTCTTTTTTAAATTTTTTTGCCCAGTCCGCTTTGCTGATATAGCCACCTTGCTTAAAATTTTGAACCCCAAAATTTTTTGTAGTACCACATTTTGTTTGGTGCCAAAAAATACCTTTTTTTAAATCCCGTATACTTTTTCAGATAGGTTTTTTTTTTTCACTTTGGCGCAGGCCAGCTTTGTTGATAACCCACCTTGCATTAAATTTTGGGAACCCCGCAACTTTGTAGTCCCCCACAGGTGTACTGTTTAGGTGCCAAATAAAAAACCTTTTTTTTACCCCTTATACATTTCGGGGAAGGGGTTTTTTTTTCCTTTTGGTCAGTCAAACTTTGTTGATAGAGCATTTGCATTTAAATTTGAATACACTTTTTTGTAGTAAACCACAGGTAAATTTGATGGTTCCCAAAAAAATCCCGTTTTTACCGAAATACATTTCGGGCCGGGTTTTTTTTTTTTAAATTTTTTGGTCTTTTCAAGCTTTTTTGATAGAGCTACTTTGCATTTAAAATTTGAATACAGAAATTTTGTAGTCCCCCAAAAGGGGGAAATTGATAGGTGCCAAAAAAAACCCGTTTTTTAACCATATACTTTTCAGACATTTTTTTTTTTTTCATTTTTGGGCCCAGTCGGTTTTGTTGAAAAGAGCTCCCTTTGCATTTAAATTTGAATACGGGCAATTTATAGTCACCACGGGTGAATTGTTGGGGCCCCCCCCCAAAAATTTCCCTTTTTATTATCCGTAAACTTTTTAGACAGGTGTTTTTTTCATTTTTGGCCCAGTAAAGTTTTTGTTGTAAAGGTACCTACCCAATTTAAAAATTTCAATCAGAATTTTTGTTTTGATTTGAGGGATTTGAAAAATTAGCTGTGTTTTTGCCGTTTTTTTAAAAAAGGGATTTTCCCAAAAAACCTTTTCCATCCCTTCTAAAAATTTTTATTTTTGAACATGGAGCGAAATTCAGGTGGAAAGCGGAAAAAAGAGGGGGGTAGGAAAATGGAGGTAAAAAAAGTATGAGAGAAGGTGCCCCCTTCCAGGGCTGGCGACAACACGCATCCAGGGGATCACAGTTGCAGGCCCGTAAAGGCCTGCCCATCGGGGGTTCGGGGCCCTGGGGAATTCAGAAACCGAACAAGGGTCCCCCAACTTTTTCTTCGTGGTTAATGCAACCTGCACCCAAAGCATCTTACCTCCTCGTCCCCCCCCGTCACGGCCAAAAATTTCGTCGATAAAGTTTCCTCCAACATAAAGGGGAAGGCAGCCCAAAGCCCAATCGTTTTACCCCACCCGTGGATAATCCTTTTTCTGAAGCCTCTTTTGATGACAAAATGCGGTTGGGGTAAAAAGGCATGTTAAAAGATCAAGAGGAAAGGGGATTTTTTTTGGCCCTGCTCTGACGCCCAGTTCGATGAAATTTCAGAGGGGGAAAAAGGAAGCCGGAAATTTCCAAAAAATCCCGGGCGGCCCGGGCCCAACCGCCTTGCACCCCCCTTGCTTTTGCCCGCACCTTTTGGTTCAGAAATTTGGAAAACAAACCAAGCACCTGTTTTGATGATGATAAATGATGATGGTGATGACGACATTGCGGATCCATCGTGGCTTTTCCCAAAAATTTTTGTTGCGGGGCCGCTCATCACGGAAAGGAGGAAGACGATGGGGTAGTGTCAAAACGGGTTTCCCCCCTCAAAAAGGGAGAAAGGGGGGTTCACAGAAGCCCCCTGATTTGATTTTGCCACCACGGTCAGCGGAAACCCCACTCCTCGCTTTATCGCCGTTTAAAAAGGGGCGGAACTCTCAAAACCCGGGGTTCTTTGAGGGAAGCCCTGGGTTCACCCCGCGAGTCATATGCCCCTTTGGGCCCTAAACGGGATAAGTAAAAGGGAAGAATCAAAAGGGGTTTTAAACCCCCACCCAAAATGTCTAGTCCCCATGCAGCGAATGCATGGAAATTGAAAAGGAGGCAAAAAACTTGGGGCCCAAAAAAAGGGCCCAAACCCCCCAGGCCCCCAACCCTGTCACACCCTCTGTCCCCCTCCTCCTCCTCCGCCATCACCAAAGCCTTCCTCACTTTCCCCTGTCTCTCAGAGTCATGGGTGGGGTAGTTCCGCTTCAGGGCCCCACCATCTCCCCATTTCCACCAAACCCCCCAGAGACCCATCCTACCCCTTCTCCCCTTCCCCCAGTTTTTCGACCTGCAAAGGCCCTAAAACCCGGCCCGGGCTAGCAGCCAGCCTAGTTTCCAGGGTTTGGGGGAGAAGAAAAAACTGGGGAAACCCCCCCCATCCCAAAGCCAAAAAACCTGAATGTCGGAATTGCCAGGCTTTTTTGGGCCCTTTGGGAAAAATTTTCCTTTTTGCCTGGTGGAACAGAAGGGGTTTCCCCCACGTCATGGCCCCTTTCCTGGCCCCCCAAAACCAGATTCCGGAAAGGCCCTTTTCTTTTCCCGAAAAGCCCCTCCCTGCCCTGGCCAGCGACGTGTCATCTAAAATTTTTAACGTGTTGGGCTGCATCTGGGGTCCCGGGAAAATTTTCCCTCTCCCCCAACCCAAACATGGACTAGTAAACACGGCCAAGGGTGCTATTCTCTGTGACAGCTCAATTGGGGGAGTAGGGGGATGTCTCTGGTCTGACGGGGCTTCAGGCTCGGGCACCTCTTCAAAAAACCCCGGGATGTTTCAAAGGGGTCTTTCCCCCCAAGGGGCCTCTGGGGGCTTTACGGGCCCGGAAACCAGGCCGTGTTTTAAATTAAACTGTCTTGGAGACCGTTCCCCACACAGGTCAGAGCTGTGGGGGGCTTTTCCGCAATGAGATCGAGCGCTGGGGGTTGGGGGACAAGAACCTTGGTTTCCAGGCAAGGTAGTGTGCGAAAAGGGCGAAATCTTTCTGGCCGGCCCTTAAGATCGGGGAGGGTAGCACATCCCCTTTCCCGGCACATGTCCTGAACCTCGTCGTCCAGAAATTTCTAAAAACCTACCGGGGGTTTACCCCGCCTGCGAAGAAGGGGTTTAAGGTCTGGTTTCCCCACTTCCGCCCTTCGCCCAAAACCCGCTTCGTCCTTTCCTGGGGTGTGTTTCAGCGTCCTCGGCCCCCCCCCCGTCACCGTCTCATTGGGGACGTGGCAACACGCCTGAAAATTCCCCCCTCCACATGCTCCAGCCCATTTTTGGGGGCAGTGCAATGCCCTTAAAGCAGTACGAAGTGGGCACTTGGGCCCGACCAACAGCTGGGGGGGGGGAACCCCCGGGGGGTTTGAGCCCCGAGGGGTGGGGGCAGGTGAAAGACTCCCGCACCAACCTTTTCCAGTTTTGAAGAAGCCCCAAAAAAGGGCAGTGCCGGGCGATGCCCTTGTCAAACGACCCTTGTGGGATCTTAGTTTTGGAACATCGTTGGGCAAATCCCGAAACATAAGGGCCCGCCAGAGATGGGAGGAGGAGAAGGGGCACAATCGGACAAAAGGAGCCTTTTTTCTCCCTCGAATTCCAAAAAGGCCCGAAAGTTTTTTTCCCAAATTTTTTCGGTCTTCATTAGGGGAGTGGTTTTGGGGTCCCGGGCTAGTGCAAGGCGGCGCATCGCTCTCAGGGTGGGATCAAAACTGAGGGAAGTCGGCCTGTGTTGAAGCTGTGCCGGAAAAAAGAGGAGGAAGGGGGTTTTTCCTAGAAAACCGGGTTACCGACGTCCCTGCCTTTGGGAAAAAGGGGTTTGGGGCCCAATTTGAGGGGAGGAGGAAGTTTAAAGGGAAAATCAGTTTGCTTGTGGCCCCCCGACCCCGAAACTTGGGGGAAAAAAAGGCTCCAACGCTCCCCTTAGGCTTGGAAAGCTCCCTTTCCCCCAAAAGGGTCCACCCTTAAGGCCATCAAAATTTTAACAACAGTTACTGGGGGGCCACCCTCCTGGATCCCCCAAAACAAAAAAAAACTCAAACTTTTTCCTTTTCCCCCCACCCAAAAAGAGAGTAAAATGCAGGGAAAAGGAGACCTTGCTGATTTTATCAACCCGGGGACATCTATTTCGTCTGATTCAAGGTTTTCAAAAAGTACGGTGGAAAAACATCAGCGACCCTGCGGGGGGAGAGTGCCAAGTAAACCGTACGGCAGCGCAGGGAAGATGGCCAAAAACCCAATGGGTGACCTATGGCAATCTTTATTTTCCCCCTTTTTACCAAAAAGCATGCAATTCAGGGCAACACATCCAACACACAGAGGGCCAGCTTAAGATAAAGGTGCACGAAAATTCTGCGTCTCAACAAACCCGTTTTTTGGGATGTTTTTTCCGGGCCCAATTAAATTCTTTGGGGGTCCAAAAAGGAAAGAAAGGTCCGGCTCGCTCGCCCCGGGGCCTTTGAGGGTTGTTTTCCCGCCCAGCAGCCAGCGTTAAAATTGAGCGGACCCCATCAGCATAGTGGGGGAGTTTATTACAGACAAACGCATCCCTTTCCCCAATAAAGTGGATCGTTTTTACTTTCAAAGAAAGAATTTAGGGATGGATCTCTGATTTTATGTTTTTGGGGCCCAAAATTTCCCCAGGTCAACCCAATTAAATTGCCCGGGCAAATTCACAAACCTTTTTCCCAAAAAAAAAATGGTCCCCCCCCCCTTTTAAAAATTTTTTTTTTAAAGATTTTTCTTTCCCGGGCCAAATTTTTTTTTCTCTTTGCCCAAAAAGTTTTTTTTTTGGGGTTTTTCTGTGGGAAACCATAAAAAAACACCCAAAGGTTTTATTTACAAAACCATTTTTCCCTTAAATCACTTCAACTTTAGAATTTTTCCCATTGTCAATGGTTTTTGGGGTCATGGGTTTCCTCACAAATTTTTTTAAAAGTGGCTGGGGAAAAACATATTTTAAAATTTTTTTGGGGCATGTTTTTTCTGTGAGATACACAATAATGTGTCCCTTTTGGGAAAATAAAAAGGGGTTTTTAAGGGGCATTTCTCCCCCACAATTTTTTTTTCCCGGGTGAGAAGTCATATTTTAATTTTTTTGGGGGGATGTTGCTGGAAATACAGCAAAATCGGGTCCTTTGGGAAAAGAAAAGGGGGTTTTTAAGTGGCATTTCTCCCTCACAATTTTAACGTGAATGAGAAGTCATATTTATAATTTTTTGGGGAAATTTTGCGTGAGATTTCAAAAAAAACCCTGGTCCCTTTTTAACAAAAAATGGGGCCTTTTTAAGTGGGTTTTTTCCCTCACAATTTTTAAAAAGTGGCTGAGAATTTATATTTTAAAATTTTTTGGGGGCATGTTTCTGTGAGATCAGCAATTTAAACTGGTCCTTTGGAACAGGGAAAAGGGGGTTTTAAGTGGCATTTTCCCCTCACAATTTTTTTAACGGGCTGAGAAGTATTTTATTTAAATTTTTTGGGGTCAATGCTGCTTTGAAAAGCCCGCAATACTACAGGTCCAAATTCTAAAAAAAAGTTGTTTCTAATAGACAATTTTTTTTCACATTGCAAAAATGGCTCCCAAAGGATAATTTTGAATTTTTGGGGGCATATTGCTGTGACATTCAGCTATACTAAAGGTTTTTTTATAAAAAAAAAAATTTGTTTTTAACCCAAAAATTTTGTTCTTTACAATTGTCAAAAAATGGGGTCATGGGTCCCTTTTTGAATTTTTGGGGGCAAATTTTTGTGAAATGCAGCAGACTTTCAGGCCTAATTTTAAAAAATTTGGGTTTTTAAAAAAGACATTTGTTCTTCAAATTGTCAAGATGGCCAAGGGTGATGGTTTTCTGTCAGAAAAAAGGAATAGGTAGGACACGTTTAAAGGACAAATTTTTCAAAATGACTTTTTTTTGCAAAATCTTTTTTCAAAGTAGCAAACCCGTATTGAGACAACCCATTTAAAACAATTAAAAAAGAGAAAAAAAGACATTGGGGGTATTCCATCCTATTTTTTAAAAAAAAGGGTTTTTTAGAAATTTAAAAATACTAAAAAACTTTCATGTACAAAATAGCTGGTAAAAAAAAATTTTTTGAATGTACAAGGGAGGAAAAGGGAAAAAAAGACCAAATTAGGTTTCAAGGACATGGAGTGTTGGGCACGGGCAGAGAACAAAGTACAGAGACAATTTCCTCCCGGGACGTTTTAGTAAAAGGGGAAAAAGAAAAAGGGCCAAAAAAAAGGGCCAAACCCGAGTTTGGGGGCAGGAGCGTTAACCACCAGTATTTCCCAAATAAAGCTAAATTTGGGCCCCACTCCCTACGGAGGGGGAAAACGCACCCCGGGGCCCTTGGGCTTGTTGGGACGAGGAAAAAGGGTGGAGGTTTTTCCCACACCCCCCGCTTCCCCCATCTGCTCCGCACGACTGTTTTCGTTTTCGGGCATAAGGGGCATTTTAACCGTGTTAAAAAGATTTACGGGACGCCAGCCTGGGCTCTCACCGCACCCCCCTGTAATTCCCCGGGCCCCGGTGAACCTTTCGGTTAATAAAAGGCAGAGCTAGCCTGGGGGCTCACCCCACCCCCTTTTAAAATCGGCCCTGGGAGGGGACCTTCCCTTTAATAGATTACAGACGCTAGCCCGGGGTCTTCCCCCAACCCCTGTAAAATCTGGCCCGAAAAAAAAAAACGGGAAACCCCCCGTTTTTAACAGATGGTGATGGCAGCACTGGGCCTCACCCTTAGGGGCAATCCCGGGAGCTTCAAATTTTTTAAAAAACAAAATTTTGAAAAAGGGAATTTCTTTTTAAAGGTTTTAAAAAGTGTCAAAAAAGGGGTCCAGGGCTGGACAAAAATTGCACAATTTGAGGTTTAAAAATTTTTTGGGGCTGGAGTCACATGGGGCGCATCATTTGTCTCCAGGGGGTCTGTCCCCAATCAATGAAAAGGATTTGGGGGAAAAAAAAACCATTGAATTGATTTGCTGAATCAAATCCCCAGAAGCCAGGAAAGGGCAAATGTAACTCAACTAAAAGTGTTTTTTGGGATGATTGGGAATTTGTAAACTTAAGGGGTGTTCGGACGAATTAACACATTACACATGTTTAAAAAAAACCTTTTAAAAAAATGCAGGGGGGTATGTTTTAAAGTTAAACACACTTTAAACACTTAAAAATTCCCTAAATAAATTTGTAAAAAAAATGTCAGTTAAAAAAAAAAATATTTAAATGGGCCGCACTGTAAAAAAAATAGAAAGTGCCACTTGTGATTTTGTGGGGCAAACAGGTTTTGGGGGTCAAAGGGTGTGGCCGACAGTAAAGTCAATGTTTCCCGTTTTAACTAAAAAAGGTGGTTCAAAGATCCCTTTTTCCGGGACTTTTTAAAACTGTGGGGGGCAGAAAGGTTTAATGGTCATTCTGCGGTACCGGACCGATATAGTCAAGTCCCTTTAACTAAATGGGGGTTTAAAAAACCCTTTTTTTGGGACTTTTTAAATCTGGGGTCATGCAGGTTTGGGGGGGCATGCTGTGGCCCCGGACAATAAAATCAATGTCCCCTTAACAAAATGGGGTTCAAAAACTCCCTTTTTTCGGGACTTTTTAAAAAGGGGGTCATGCAGGGTTTTGGGGTCCTGCCCGTGACCCAGGACAGGGTTTTTCAATGTTTCCTTAAAAATAAAAAGGGGTTGAAAGACTCCCTTTTTTTCCTGGGAAATTTTTAAAATGGGGGTCATGCCGGGTTTTGGGGGTATGGGTGCTTTTCCCGGACAGGGGTATTCCCAAAGTCCAGTTTTTAAAATAAAATGATGGTTTTAAATTTATACTGCCTTTGGCACTTTTTTTAAATTTTTGGGTCATGCAGGTTTAAGGGTTATTTGTGGTACAAGACAAAGGGGTGTGAATTTTCTGTGACCCTTTTTTTTGTGGTTTTATAACCTAAGTGTGTTGCCTAAGATGTAAACACGTATTTCCTTTTGGGCTTTTTGTGGGGTTAATTCCAGCTTCTCCACCCTGTTTGGGTGTAAGAAAGAAGGTTTTGGTTTCCTTCCCCCTTGACTTTAACCCCTTTAAAAGGGCCCACCTGTTTTGACTTCCTGACCCCGCCCTTTTTTTTTGAAATCAACAAGTGTCAATTTATGTGAGAAAAAACTTTTTTGACCCCTTTTTCCCATTCATGTGATTCAGAGATTGTTTTCCCCCTTTAAAAAATTGGCTTTAAATTTAGTAAGAAAAATTTTTATCCATACAATCCTTTTTGTTTTTTGAAAAATATAAAAATTTCATGAAAATTTTTGGGAAAAATTTTCGATTTTTAAAGTTGCAAAAATTTTTGGCCCTGCAAGACAGATAATTTTTTCACCCCCAAAATTTGTTTTAACCACATCTCCATATGTCCACTATGGGTTGGGATATTTTTAAAAGTCGGTTTTTTTTTTTTTTCGGAAAATTAGAGGGGTTAGAATTTTTGTAGTAATTTTCCCCCATTTTCAAGAAAATTTGCAATATACATTTTTTTTTGGGACCCTCCCAAATTTTTGACGTGGCTTTTAGGGCCCGCTTTTTAGTACCCCCATAAGTGGGGCCATCCCGAGAAACTAAACCCCCAAAAGTATTTACAACCCCTATTTAGGAAGTTTTTATAACCCCCTTTAATATTTTTCCCGAAATTAAAACAAAGTGGGAGTGAAAAATTTTAAAATTTCACTTTTTTTTTCAATTTTCAAATTTTTATCCATTTTTCACTGGAATACGGTAAAAATGACTAGGTAAATGCAAATTTAAAATCAAATTTCCCCCGGTCTGCCGTTTATAGAGATATCCCCTATGTGGCCCCAAATGGGATTTTTTGGCTCACCCCTAAGCCCCCGAATAGGAGGGGGGCCCTATATACTCTGGGGTCTCATTTTTAAAAACGATTTTATTTGGCGCCATTTCAGTTTTGGGGACACCCTAAGGTGCTAAAAATTTAAAAAAACCCCTAAATAGACCGCATATTTGGAAAAATACACCCCCTTTTTTTTAATATACCAAAGGGGGGCATTGAGTATTTAAAACCCCACAGGTGGGTTCACAAAATTTTTTTTTGCATAAAGGGTGTGAAAATTTAAAAAAAAATTTTTTTTTTTCATTTTTTTTGCAATTTTTTGCTTTAAAAAGTTTTTATATACAAAAGGGAAACCGGGAAAAAAAAAACCCCCAAAAAATTTTTTTAAGCAATTTCTTCCAAGTTCGAAATACCCTAAATGTGGGTGTAAACTGGTTTTGGGGCATAAACCAAAGGGGTAAAAGGGGGGGTGGCTATTTGGGTTTTGGAACGCAGATTTTGATGGGGCCATGTCGCATTGCAACGCCCCAAATTTGCAGAACAGCAAAAAAACCTTCCCGAAGTCCGCCCCCTTTTGGATTCAACACCCCTCGGTCTCATCTAGGGGGGTACTGTGCATTTTGGATGCAAAAGGTGTTTCCCTTTTTTTTTTTAGCATTGGGGAAAGAAAAAGGGGGGGAAAAAAGCAGTTTTTTCATTGTTTTTGATTTAAAAAAATTTCAGCATTCGCCGGCATTTTAAAATGATGTGATAACTTTACTATGGGGGTCGGTACAATTACAATGATACGGGTTAATTAACTTGACAGATTTATAGGGCAGGTCGTTACGCACGCGGCGATACCAAATATGGGTACTTTATTTATTTTTGATCTTTTTTGGGGCGATTGGCGTTTGTAAAGGGGAAAAGGGCGGTGTATGTATTTTATTTTTCGTGTTTGTGTTTTACTTGTTTTTCACTTTTTTTTACTTTTTTTCACTTTTTCACATTTTTATTTTACTTTTCCCCATAGGGGATTTGAATGAGAGATCTTCAGATCCCTCATTCAATAGGAATCAGTGCATAGCTTGTTGCTATGACTGGTTCCTATGACAACTGTCAGTCACGATGCCGGGCATCGTGACGTCACAGACAACCCGGAAGGCATTCTCTGCCTTCCGTGCTGTCTGTAGGAAGGCAGGAGCTGCACGGATCGCCCGATCCGTGCGCTGCTGCCGCCGACAGAGACGCAGGAGGAGCGATCTCCTCCTGCGTCTCCCTTAGTTATTGCGACCCGATCGTCGCGATAATTAAGGGGTTAACCGGCCCCCCCCGGAGCGATCCGGGGTCGGGGCCGACGCTGCGGGATGTCAGCTGTAATATACAGCTGACACCCCGCGCCGATCGCGCGAACTCTGCTTTAGAGTTCGCGCGATCCTCAGGACGTATCCATACGTCCAGGTGCGTGAACCCCCAAACGACCTGGACGTATGGATACGTCTAAGGTCGTTAAGGGGTTAATGGTCATCGGCGATAATCTATTATCGACTATTGGATATCTTATTGATAATTGCCGATATCGACTATCGACCCGATGACGATAGTCAACGTAATCGCTCTTCACTAATTGTAATATATATATATATATATATATATATATATATATATATATATATATATATATATATATATATATATATATCTATATAACATTGGTAGTGAGCAAGGAGGGAGTGAACAAGATCAGCATGTGCCAGATCCCTGGAACCTCCACAGAACGGGGATGCACAGACATTTTCCATTATACTGAGGAGACGCGGAAACAGAGAAAGTGCTCTCAGCTGTTCCTTATTTCCAGTGTTAGAATGGCCTGCCGTGGGCCCACAAGGGAAATCTATTTAGGCCTATCATCAATCTTTTACAGTATGTGTACATTGACTTTTAATTACATCCTAAATTATGGTGTTATTATGGTGCACCATGGATGATATCATGAAATAATTCTAATGAATTGTTTGTGAATAAATTCACATTAACGAGAAGAAAAAAAAATTCTTCCTAAATATGAATGGAAATAAGCATCGCTGTTACCAATTATTCTGGACTGAATCATCTTAAAATTCATTTTCACTCCAATGTGAGGATTAAGACAGCCAATACATAAAACCAGCCAAAATGGCACAGCCCAAGAGTTTCCAAGACTCTGGCAATAAACCCAGGCAAGCAGATTCATAGCTTATATAACAGATTCAACCTGAAAATCAGAGATTTTAGAAACACATTATTGCATCTAGTCAATACAGATCAACTACTGGGCTATATAAGTAACTCAAACATAAAACAAGATGTGCATAACAGCAGCTGGGATCTGAGAGCATTAATTGTGATGATCCAGATTCAATTCAGTCACTGTACATTCAGTATTTGTTTTGTTTGTGATGACCATGAAATGTTAAATTTTATCTTGTAATAAAGTTTAGTAATGTTATAAAATTTACATTTCACCAGTTCGTGGGACAAACATAGTGTCCCTTTTCTGGATGTTATCTTGTCTGGAAACCCAGTAGCACAAAAAGTGGTGCTTGAGAAAGGGGGAGGTCTCTCCCGAAACGTTGCGCGCGTTCTGCGCTACGCCCGCCTGTCTGTCAAGATGGACAAGCCAGGCTATGCATTTGCAACATTATGCTGTGAATTGATTACGCTACTGCCGCCTATTATGGATATATACCAGAAAGAAACCGCAAACAACAAACTTGTAACAGTTTGAAGTTTTATATGTGTAAGACTTTTAATAAATCTTTGCTACTAATAGAAATAAGTATCTGATATTGCTATTACTTGTTGAACTGAATTGAAGGTTTGCGAGCCTCCAATAATCAGATTGTGTATGGTTCTTCTTAACTTCTTATCACTACCAAGCAGGGCCAGGACAAGGCATTTTAGTGCCCTAGGCGAGTACAGCCAATGGCGCCCCCCCCCTCGCTCCCCAAAAAATGCCCCCCCCCCACCCCAATTCCTCTCACCCCTGCGCCAGGTCCTGTCACTAATTTTTTGCGTATCCCACATAGCTCCCGTCCATCTCCTCAGCAGTCACTGCACAATGGAAATCAGCTCTGACAAATTTGCTTTTTCAAAATCGCTCCCCTCCGTATGACAGTGTAATACCCCTAAATAACAGTCACCGAATAATCCACCGATACATGGAGCAAATCTACCAGACGAATGATTGTTACTAAAAATACTCCTACAAAACCAAGACCCAAAACTATTCCTACCTAAGGATCAAATAATCCTGCCAGACCCTGACCAAACACAACCCCCACATGTGACTATCAGCTGTACACAGGCTCTGATTACATATACCACCGCCATACAGTGACCAGATAGTGGTAGATACTAGTTGTATGTAGACGCTCTGCAGAAATCTAAGTGATTACACTGCAGTTACATTTAGTGACTCACAGGAGACGTCTTTTCTGATCAGCGTCGTTCACTTTCCCTTTTCTTCTCCATCCGGTCCACACCTTCATGCTGATTGCTCCCGGCCAATACTCGTCCCTGCAGATTTGGACACAAATATTTTAGAATCCTCACATTTCCAGCAACTCCTTAATTATAGGTATATAAGTCCCCTCAGTTAGACAGGTATATAGATATAGGGTCACTCTCAGGCAGGTATATAGACATAGGGTCACTCTCAGGCAGGTTATATAGCTATAGGGGCTCAGGCAGGTATATAGGGGCACACAGGCAGGTATATAGCTATAGGGGCTCAGGCATGTATATAGCTAGGGGCTACAGGCAGGCTTATAGGGCCTACAGGCAGGCATATGGGGGCCACAGGCAGGCTTATAGGGGCCACAGGCAGGCTTATAGGGGCTACAGGCAGGCATATGGGGCCACAGGCAGGCATATGGGGGTCACAGGCAGGCTTATGGGGGCCACAGGCAGGCTTATAGAGGCTACAGGCAGGCTTATAGGGCTACAGGCAGGCGTATGGGGCCACAGGCAGTTATATAGGGGCCACAGGCAGGCTTATAGGGCCACAGGCAGGCTTATAGGGGCTACAGGTAGGCTTATAGGGCCACAGGCAGGCATATGGGGGCCACAGGCAGGCTTATAGGGGCTACAGGCAGGCTTATAGGGGCTACAGGCAGGCGTATGGGGGCCACAGGCAGGCTTATAGGGGCTACAGGCAGGCTTATAGGGCCACAGGCAGGCTTATAGGGCCACAGGCAGGCGTATGGGGGCCACAGGCAGGCGTATGGGGGCCACAGGCAGGCTTATAGGGGCTACAGGCAGGCTTATAGGGCCACAGGCAGGCATATGGGGGCCACAGGCAGGCTTATAGGGCTACAGGCAGGCTTATAGGGGCCACAGGCAGGCATATGGGGGCCACAGGCAGGCTTATAGGGGCCACAGGCAGGCTTATAGGGGCTACAGGCAGGCTTATAGGGCTACAGGCAGGTGTATGGGGCCACAGGCAGTTATATAGGGGCCACAGGCAGGCTTATAGGGCCACAGGCAGGCATATGGGGGCCACAGGCAGGCATATAGGGGCTACAGGCAGGCATATAGGGGCTACAGGCAGGCATATAGGGGCTACAGGCAGGCTTATAGGGGCTACAGGCAGGCTTATAGGGCCTACAGGCAGGCATATAGGGGCTACAGGCAGGCTTATAGGGGCTACAGGCAGGCATATAGGGGCTACAGGCAGGCTTATAGGGGCTACAGGCAGTCATATAGGGGCTACAGGCAGGCTTATAGGGGCCACAGGCAGGCATATAGGGCATACATGCCAACTAGGGCATACACGCCGCCATCTAAAATCTCCTGCTTTTTCATTTTCAAAAGTTGGCAACTATGCTATAGGGGCTACAGGCAGGCTTATAGGGGCTACAGGCAGGCTTATAGGGGCTACAGGCAGGCATATGGGCCCACAGCGCGGGCTTATAGGGGCTACAGGCAGGTAAAAACAACAACATTCATACTTACCTGCTGCCCGGGCGCGCGCTCCTCTTCGGGCCCCGCCTCCAGCGCCGGACGCTCCTCCGGCAGCTCCAGCTCCTGTGACACGCTATGCGCCCGAGGAGAGGCAGCGTCGCGATGACATCACTCATCGCGACGCTGCCAGCTGAGCGCCGCACGGAGCCGCGGCGGGTCCTCAGCGCTATGAGGACCCGGCGGCCCCGCTGTGTCGGCCCTGCGGCTCACCGGAGGATCCAGCTATCCTCTGGGGAGCGGGCCCGACACTGTCTACGGAGCAGGGAGCGCTCGCTCACTGCTCCGCAGAAGCGGTCACAGAGACCGCCGGCGCTTCAGGCCCATGGCAGCGGCCTGGAGCCCGGCGAGGTTCGGGGCCCTGCCTGCGCCCCGTAGGGATAGGCAGAGGTAGGCGCCCTAGGCGGTCGCCTACCTTGGCCTACCCGTCGTCCCGGCCCTGCTACCAAGTGACTATCTATAAGTACCACATTCTATAGGAAGCCTACAGAAAGCAAACGTTCTGGGCAAATAGCTGCCACCCGAAGCATATGGTTGCCGCCATCCCAGTGGAGGAATACACAAGGGCTAAAAGAGCATGCTTGGAGGAGAAGGACTTCAGGTTAGAAATGGACCATATAAATGAAAGTATACCGAAAGAGGTTATTCGAAGTTAAGTAAGCCCATAATAAAGTTAAACACAAAACATAAAAAGTGTTGATGGCCAGTCAATTTAAAACAGATAATAAAAAATTTCCTCCAACTACTTTGTTTTCCATTTCAGATCTCTCTAATAGTTTTAAGATATTGTAGAATGTGCCAGAATGTATGAACCTCTTCTGCAGGTCATACATACAGGCACAAATACAAGTCTGGGTCAGGCAGATTACCCTTAACTTGGTCTGGCTGTTCTAACGGTTCTGCGCCTAGATTTGACGTCAAAGATTCACAAATGTGTCTATTTCTATGAATGTGGTGTGACAGCCCCCAGAATGCCCCAAATCTTTGGCGCATTACAAAGGGACTTATCGCACCACAGTTTGGAGTGCACCTGTTCATACATTCTTTTTGGCTCAAAGTACATCAGAAAACTGGTGCAGCCCCATTCATACATGTTGCCAATCATGTTTCAAAATTGCTGATAGTACTAAAACACCCCAAATCAAATCTTTCCTTAATTCATGCCTTTTATGTTATTCTATGCAGTTCGTGTGAAAATATGTATGTGGGATGTACTGTGAGAAAAATCAAGATATGGATAGCAGAACATATACTGGGCATAAGAAACAAACAAATACAGACATCTGTTGCAGTGATGCACTTAGTGGAAAAACATGCTAGCAATTTAATCTTTCACCTATTTTAGAATAGAATGGGTTAACAAGTCTCAGCGAGACGGGAACTGGCAACAAGCAGTCCAATCATGAGAAGCAAACTAGATTCTCAATTTAAATACAAGAGTACTATGCAGTCTGCATAATAAAAACAATTTGCTATTTATATATCAGAATTATACCAGGTCCATAGTTGTTGTCATTTTCAGTATGTATACTTGAAACCAGGGGCCGCATGTATGAAAACTGTCTAAGTCTAAAACTCACTTTGTTGCCCATAGCAACCAATCAGAGCGCCCCTTTCATTTTTCCAGAGCACTATATGAAATGAAAGGAGTGCTGTGATCAGGCTCGGACTGGGCCGCCGGGGGACTGGGGAATCCCCCGGTGGGCCCCCCCCGAGCTGCTGTGGGCCCCGGAGGCAGTGCTGTCGCTCACCGGGGCCCTCCACGAATCCGGTCTCTGAACGCCCGGGACTCGCGTCCCGAGCGCTCAGAGACCGAGCCCGGGAGTTGGGGACTAAAGTCCCCGACTCCCGGGGCTGCGCGGGTGTTAAAGCGGAGTTACAGCGCCACTAGCGCAGCACTCCGCTGATGTCCCTGGCGGGCTGAAGGTGTTAGGCCTTCAGCCTGCCGGGCGCCGGCCCCTATGCTGAGTAGGAGCGCGGTGGGGGACGTCCTTCACCGCCCCGGGCCTATGCAGGGCGGCAGTACGGAGCCGGCGGCAGCGGGAGCCGGAGCGAGGTAAGTGGCTGTTTCTTGTTTTTTGTTTTTTTTTTCTTTAACTCTACCTACAGGGGCCCTGACCATCTAAAGGGGCCCTGACTACAAAGGGGGCCCTGACCATCTAAAGAGGGGCCCCGATCATTAAAGGGGGCCCCGATACAAAGGGGGCCCTGACATCTAAGGGGGCCCTGACTACAAAGGGGGCCTGACCATCTAAAGAGGGGCCCTGACCTCCTAAAGGGGGGCCCTGACTACAAAGGGGCCATGACCATCTAAAGAGGGGCCCTGACCATCTAAAGGGGGCCCTGACTACAAAGGGGGCCCTGACTACAAAGGGGGCCCTGACCATCTAAAGAGGGGCCCTGACCATCTAAAGGGGGGCCCTGGCTACAAAGGGGGCCCTGACTATCTAAAGAGGCCCCCTGACCATCTAAAAGGGGCCCTGAACCCTCTAAAAGGGGGGCCCTGACTACAAAGAGGGCCCTGATACAAATGGGCCCCGACTTTCTAAAGGGGGGGCCCTGGCTACAAAGGGGGGCCCTGGTACAACGGGGCGCCTGACTACAAAGGGGCCCTGACTATCTAAAGTGGGGCCCTGAACTTCTAAAGGGGGTCCATGGCTACAAAGTGGACCCTGACCATCTAAAGAGGGTCCCTGACCATCTAAAGGGAGCCCTGACCATCTAAAGGGGGGCCCTGACTACAAATGGGGCCCTGACTACAAAGGGGGCCCTGGCTACAAAGGGGGGGCCCTGGCTACAAAGGGGGCCCTGACTACAAAGGGGCCCTGACTATCTAAAGAGGGGCCCTGACTAAAAAGGGGGGCCCGACTATCTAAAGGGGGGGCCTGGCTACAAGGGGGGGCCCTGACCATCTAAAGAGGGGCCCTGACCATCTAATGGGAGCCCTGACCATTTTAAAGGGGGGCCCTGGGCTACCCAAATGGGGCCTGACTATCTAAAGGGGGGCCTGACTATCTAAAGGGGGGCCCTGAATATCGAAAGGGGGCCCTGGTACAAAGGGGACCTGACCATCTAAAAAGGGGCCCTGACCATCTAAAGGGAGCCCTGACCATCTAAAGAGGGGCCCTGACCATCTAAAGGGGGGCCCTGGCTACAAAGGGGGCCCTGACTATCTAAAGAGGGGCCCTGACTATCTAAAGGGGGGCCCTGGCTACAAAGGGGGCCCTGACCATCTAAAGAGGTGCCCTGACTACAAAGGGGGCCCTGACCATCTCAAGGGGGGCCCTGGCTACAAAGGGGACCCTGACCATCTAAAGAGGGGCCCTGACCATCTAAAGGGAGCCCTGACTACAAAGGGGGCCCTGACTACAAATGGGGCCCTGACTATCTAAAGGGGGGCCCTGGCTACAAAGGGGGCCCTGACTATCTAAAGAGGGGCCTGACTATCTAAAGGGGGGGCCCCGGTACAAAGGGGGCCTGACCATCTAAAGAGGGGCCCTGGACTACAAAGGGGCCCTGACCATCTCAAGGGGGCCCTGGCTAAAAAGGGGACCCTGACCATCTAAAGAGGGGCCCTGACCAGCTAAAGGGAGCCCTGACTACAAAGGGGGCCCTGACTACAAAGGGGGCTCTGACTACAAAGGGGGCCCTGACTATCTAAAGGGGGGGCCCTGGCTACCGAAAGGGGGGCACTGGCTACAAATGGGGCCCTGACTACAAAGGGGGCCCTGACTACAAAAGGGGCCCTGACTACAAAGGGGGGCCCTGACTACAAATGGGGCCCCTGGCTATCTAAAGGGGGGCCCTGACTACAGAGGGGGCCCTGGCTACTAAAGGGGGCCCTGGCTACTAAAGGGGGCCCTGGCTGCCTAAAGGGGGGCCCTGACTCCCTAATACTAAAAGGGGCCCTGACCACCTCCACAGTAGCTAAAGGGGGGGGGGGGGCCCTGACTCCTGCACACTAGCTAAAGGAGGCCCCTAACTACCTGTATACTACCTAAAGGGGCCCTAACTGCCTGCATACTATCAAAAAGAGAACCCTAACTGCCTGTATACTACCTAAAGGGGCCCTAACTGCCTGTATACTATCTAAAAGAGACCCCTAACTGTCTGTTTTAGTACCCAAAGGAGGCCTTAATGGGCCTGTATAGTACCTAAAGGAGGCCCCTAATTGCCCGTATACTACTAAAGGAGCCCTAACTGCCTGTATAGTACCTAGAGGAGACCCCTAACTGTCTGTATAGTACCTAAAGGAGGCCCCTAACTGCCTGTATAGTACCTAAAGGAGGCCCCTATCTGCCTGTATACTACCTAAAGGGGGTCCCTAACTGTTTGCAGTCTATTTAAAGGGGACCCTAACTACCTACAGCTTACCTAATGGGGGAAACCACCTACCTACAGCTAACTAATTGGGACACAACCCTTACTACAGTTACCTAACTGGGGTAAACCCAACCTAAACTGTAGCCTATTTTACTTTCCTAACTGGGGCTGCTTATCTACCCGGAGGGGTATTTACCTACCCACCTGTGGCTAGGTACCCACCAACCTACCTGGAGATGGCCTACCAACTTATCCAGCGGGGTCTAGCTACCTAACTAGGGCTATCTAGTAACCTGGGGTCTTACCTATTTGCCAAACCTTTACCAAAGGTCTTGCCAAACCACCTGGTAATTTTAATTGAGAGGGCAGCAGCCCTATTGTAGTATTATCTCCAGGGGGTGAGTCCTCTCCCCACCTTCCAGCCCCTTAGGATACTAGGCCTCTAAGTTATGGCTTGTACCTGCTCTCCCACCCCTGGGTAGTTTGTACAGAGGTGGGAATAGGTAAAGAGATGCTGGAAAATTGAGGATTCTAAGCAGGCCCGGACTGAGAACCTGCCCGACCGGGCAGATGCCCGGCGGGCCGCGGAGCCGGGTCATATGTGGGCCGCCCGAACGCACCTACTTGCACTGCTCCAGCGCCGCCGCGGAGGGAAGCAGCCGCTGCGAAGGGCCTGCTGAGGCAGTGCTACTGCGCGGGCTGGCACAGCTGTGCCGACATTCTCCACGAGCCCCCCCGAGCTCCTGCGTGTCCTGGAGGCAGTGCCGTCGCTCCCCAGGGCCCGGCCGCCGCATCCGGCCTCTGAACGCCCGGGGCTGCGCGGTGTCAGCGGAGCACAGCGCCACTGCGCTCCGCTGATCTCCCTGGCAGGCTGAAGACGCTAAGCCTTCAACCTGCCAGGCGCCGACCCCTCCTGCTGACGTAGGCGGCGCGGTGACGTTACATCACGGCGCCGCCTATGCAGGGCGACAGTAGGAGCCGGTGGGGAGCTCGGAGCGGTCGGGAGCCGGAGCCAGGTAAGTGGTAGTTTGTTTATTTTTTTAACTACCTAAAAGGGGCCCTGGCTACTCAGAGGGGGCCCTGGCTACTGAAGGGGGCTCTGGCTACTCAGAGGGGGCCCTGACTACTAAAGGGGGCCCTGGCTATTCAGAGGGGGCCCTGACTACTAAAGGGGGCCCTGGCTATTCAGAGGGGGCCCTGGCTACTAAAGGGGGCCCTGGCTATTCAGAGGGGGCCCTGGCTATTCAGAAGGGGCCCTGACTACTAAAGGGGGCCCTGGCTATTCAGAGGGGGCCATGACTACTAAAGGGGGCCCTAGCTACTCATTGGGGGCCCTGGCTACTCATTGGGGGCCCTGGATACTCAGAGGGGGCCCTGGATACTCAGAGGGGGCCCTGACTACTGAAGGGGGCCCGGGCTACTCAGAAGGGCCCTGACTACTAAAGGGGGCCTTGGCTACTCAGAGGGGGCCCTGACTACTAAGGGGGCCCTGACTATAAAGGGGGCCCTGGCTACTCAGAGTGGGGCCTGGCTACTCAGAGGGGGCCCTAGCTTATCAGAGGGGGCCCTGACTTCTAAAGGGGGGCCCTCGCTACTAAATGGGGCCCCGGCTACTCAGAGGGGGGCCCCGGCTACTCAGAGGGGCCCTAGCTACTCAGAGGGGGCCCTGACTACTAAAGGGGGCCCTCGCTACTAAATGGGGCACTGGCTACTCAGAGTGGGCCCTGGCTACTAAAAGGGGCCTGGCTACTCAGAGGGGGCCCTGGCTACTCAGAGTGGGCCCTGGCTACTAAAAGGGGCCTGGCTGCTCAGCGGGGGCCCTGGCTGCTCAGAGGGTGCCCTGTACCTGACTACCAAAGGGGGCCCTGGCTACTCAGAGGGGCCCTGACTACTAAAGGGGGCCTTGGCTACTCAGAGGGGGGCCCTAACTACTAAAGGGGGCCCTGACTACTAAAGGGGGCCTTGGCTACTCAGAGGGGGCCCTAACTACTAAAGGGGGCCCTGACTACTAAAGGGGGCCCTGGCTACTCAGAGGGGGCCATGGCTTCTCAGAGGGTGCCCTGGCTACTCAGAGGGGGCCCTGACTACTCAGAGGGGGCCCTGGCTATCTAAAGGGGGCCCTGGCTATCTAAAGGGGGCCCTGACTACCTAAAGGGGGGCCCTGGATGCCTAAAGGGGGCCCTGACAACCTAAAGGGGGCTCTGACTACCTAAAGGGGGCCCTGACTACCTATAGGGGACCCTGACTACCTCACGGGGGCCCTAACTACCTATAGGGGGCCCTGACTACCTACAGGAGGCCCTGACTAACAGAGGTGGCCCTGACTACCTATAGGGGGGGCTGACTACTTAAGGGGGCCCTGACTACTTAAGGGGGCCCTGACTATCTACAGGGGGCCCTGACTACTCAGAGGGGCCCTGACTAACTAAAGGCGGCCCTGACTAACTACAGGGGGCCCTGACTAACTAAAGGGGGCCCTGACTACCTACAGGGGGCCCTTACTACCTACAAACTAAAGGGGGCCCTTACTTCCTGCACACTAGCTAAAGGGTGGCTTATTTCCTGCACACTAGCTAAAGGAGGCCCCTAACTACCTGTATACTACCTAAAGGAGGCCCCTAACTGCTTGCAGCCTATATAAAGGGGACCCTAACTACCTACAGCTTACCTAATTGGGGGAAACCACCTACCTACAGCCTGGGGCCTTGCCTATTTGCCTGCCTACCTAGGGTCTTGCCTACCTACCTGGTAATATAATTGTGAGGGGAGCAGCCCATAGTTGTTGCATTATCTCCAGGGGGTTAGTCCTCTCCCCACCCTCCAACCCTTTAGGATACTAGACCTCTAAGTTATGGCTTGTACCCGCTCTCCCACCCCTGGGAAGTTTGTACAGAGGTGGGACTAGGTAAAGAGGTGCTGGAAAATTGAGGATTCTAAGATATTTGTGTGTAATTTCTGCAGGGATGAGTTGTGGCCGGACAAGTCATCATGGCGGTGTGGAACGGATGCACAAGAAAAGGTAATAATAAAGACAAATGAGAGAACAGAAAGACACCTCAGATAAGACATCTCCGGTGAGTCCCTGATGTCGGGTTATTTTACTTCTATACTGGATCAATGCTGTATTCACTGTAATGTGATGTGACCTGAGCTGGTGTCTGACCATTATGTGGTCTCTATATGGCGGTGTTGTAGGTTATATCAGCGTTGGTATAGTGGCAGCGTACATGGGTCCCTGATTGTGTCCCTTTATGCCTGCCCGCCCACCCACGTCCCTCCCTTGGTGCCTGTCTGCCTATGTACCTCCGTTGGTGCCTGCCTTGCACCGCCCGCGCCTACGCTACGTACCTGTTGTCTGCTACGTAACCTTGTTGTTGCATGCCCATCCGCCCACGTCCCACCCTTGGTGCCTGCCCGCCCGCCTATGTGGGCTGGTGGGACCTGTGTGCCAGGGCTGCTTTTGAGTCACAGTCCGGCCCTGATTCTAAGATATTTGTGTGTAAATTCTGCAGGGATGAGTGGTGGCCGGGACAAGTCATTATGGCGGTGTGGAACGGATGCAGAAGAAAAGGGAATAAGAACAACTCATGAGAGAAGAGAACGACTCATCAGATAAGACGTCTCCGGTGAGTCCCTGATTTCAGGGGTTATTTTTTATATTGTAATGTGATGGTGACCTGAGCTGGTGTCGGACCACTATGTGGTCTCCATATAGCATTGTTTAAGGTTATATCGGTGCGGGTATAGTGGCAGCGTACACGTGTCCCTGATTGTGAGGGAGTGAGTGAGGGAACACCTGACCCTGTGATAGGAGTTAGACTTTTACTTTCTTGCTGGTGTTTATTTTAGAAGGTGGTGAGGTGCGGGAGCAAGGGAAAAGTGGAGGGGGATATTGTATGTGGGCCGGTGGGGGATATGGATGGAGCTACTTAGCCCTGTGTCTATATGTTAGACAGATAGATATGTGACTCTCTTGCTCTTGTGCTACACATTACAGTTCTGTTTTGCGCACTGTATTATGTGGTAAAATGGGCGCATTTATGTCCGAGAGGCCGGTAATATTTTCATGTACAGTAGGGTGGGCCCCGAGATCAACTCCCCTGTGGGCCCCAGAACCCCCAGTCCGACACTGGCTGTGATAGGTTACTATGGGCATCAAAGAAAGTTTTAGACCTAGACAGTTTTCATACATGTGGTCCCAGAAGTTTACATACACTATATAAAAAGACACATATGCATGTTTTTCTCACTATCTGACATGAAATCAGAATAAACCTTCCCCTTTTAAGTCAATTAGGATTACCAAAATTATTTATAGTATATTTGCCAAATGCCAGAATAATGAGAGAGAGAGAATTTTTAAGGTATTTGTATTATTTGTATTATTTTGTTTCCATACATTCCATTAGTATTTGTTAGCATTGCCCTTAAACTGTATGACTTGGGTCAAACATTTTGGATATCCTTCCACAAGCTTCTCACAATAGTTGGCCCAATATTTTGGCCCATTCTTCTTGACAGAACAGATATAATTGAGCCATGTTTGGCCACTCTAAAACATTAACTTGGTTATCCTGAAGCCACTTTGTAACCAGTTTGGCAGTATGCTTCGGGTCATTGTCCATTTGGAAGACCCATTTCCACCCAAGCTTTAACTTCCTGGCTAATGCCTTAAAATGTTGCTTCAGTATTGCCACATAATCTTCTGACAGAATGACACAATCTTACGAGCTTCCACCAGCATCTTCACAAGGTCTTTTGCTTTTGTTCCTGGGTTGATATACACATGTCGGACCAAAGCACGTTCATCTCTGAGAGACAGAATCAGTCTCCTTCCTGAGCTGTATGTTGGCTGGACATTCCCATCTGGTTTGTACTTGTGTATAATTGTTGGTACAGATGAACAAGGCACCTTCAGGTATCTGGAAATTGCATCCAAGGATGAACCAGGCTTGTGCAACTCCACACTTCTCTAACTGATATCTTGGCTGATTTCTTTAGACTTTATCATGAAGTTACACACAGAAGCAGTGTGTTTCTGGGGGGCGTAAAAAATACATCCACAGGTGTGTCTCTAATTAACTCAGATGTTGCCAAAAAATCAGAAGCTTCAAAAGACATGACATCATCATATGGGCTGTTCCAAATTGTTTAAAGGCATGGTAATCCTAGTGTATGTAAACCTTTCACTTTGCAGAAAGTAATAAAAATACCTTAACAAATTCTCTCTCTCATTGTTCTGGCATTTGACAAATATAAATAATTTTGGTAATCCTAATTCACCTAAAACGGGGGAAGGTTTATTTTGATTTCATGTCAAGTAATGAGAAAAACATGCATATGTGTCTTTTTAAATAGCGCATGTAAACTTCTGGTTTCCACTGTAGCTACTGTGGTAAAATGCAACAATGTTGTTTTTTTTTATTGTTTTCTTATTAGTTCATTGTGCTGTAACATAACATAGCAACCTAATGTGATTAGTTCTTATTGCATTTTAATGGAATCATATGATTGATGTCTACTGCTCTGATCAAGAGCCATTCCTAGTTTGAAATGCGTAAGCGTGACATTGTTGTTTTATCTCCTGTTTATTTTGGATTATTTTGCTGAAATTATATAAAAATTATAAAGAGAAATTTACATTGATATTAACTGTTTTATAATTATGTCTAAGTTATAGACATAATAATAAGTGAAAGAAATAATTTTTAAAAATCCTTTAATCAAGACACAGAAATCCAGTGATCTTCCACCTGTGACTCTCAGTCGTCATAAAACGAAAACTTTCAGGGATACTTTAACTCATGTGCTACAGGTTGGTTATGAAGTTGGTTCAGTCTAATATAAAAAGAATACTTACATAAAGGGGTTTTCTCCCCATAATGATTAGCTTTTAACATGTAAGGAAATGTAAATGAACACTATTACCAAGTACATTGCTTAGTTGTTTTTGCTTTGTTTATGAGATTTTATATCCTCTTAGAGCACACAAGTTTCTCTGGTCACTGACCACCTCTCCCTGCTTTCTCTAATATCTCAGTGATTCTGGCTACTGTTAGCCAGTCAGTTTGTCCATGGCAAGTCACCTCTTGCAGACGTTTATTTCTAGCAGCAGACTTTGTTTACTTAACTATATGAGAAGCTTTCACTCTTTAGAGATCTGTAACCTTGTGCACTACACTTTACAGACCTCCAGTAGTCATGTCACTGTGTCAGGAACAGTTAGGGCGCGTTCACACGGCACAGGACAAATACCGGCCGGTTTGACGGCCGGTATTTGTCCTGTTTTGTGCCCGTCCCCACGGCCGCGGAGAACAGCCCTCCCCCTCCCATTGAGTAGAACATCTTCCATCCGGAAACCGGACGGAAGATAGTGCATGTTCAATGTTTTGCCACCGGACCGCCGGCGACAAAACTGCCGGGTGGAAAATCCGTGCAGTGCGGACTTCTGCACGGGTTTTCCATAGAGCACAATAGTGCTCATTTTCGGCTGGTTTTTCAGGCGGTCTGAAAAAACCCGTGTGAACATGGCCTTAGGGTGCGTTCACACGGCAAAGGACAAACACAGCTCTGTTTTTGCCACACATTTCAAGCAGTTTTTGGACTGTTTGTCCATGTCCCCACGGCACCGGTTTGCGGCCGGTTTTACAGACGGTTTGCGGTTTTGCAAACCGTCTGAAAAACCGGCTGCAAACTTTTACATGGGGCTCTATGGAAAACCCGTGCAGCAGTCCCCACTGCATGAGTTTTCTGCCCAGCGGTTTTTCAGACCGCCGGCTGCCCGAAAAACATTGTACTTGTTCATTCTTCAGTCCGGTTTTCGGACAGAATATGAGCAAGTAAATGTGAAGGGGGAGGACTTTTCTCCGCTATTCGCGGAGAAAAGCCGTCCTCTCCCAGCCGTGTGCACGGCACAAAAAACGGACAAACACCGGTTCGGATAAACTGTTTTTGTCATTGTTTTTGTCCCGGTTTTCCCAGCGGTTTTTGGACTGTTTTTCAAGCTGAATAGTGTAGTGAGTGCAAAAGTATTCCTGATTGGTGCAAGAAACCATGTGTTTTTTTTATCTCCACAATTTAACAATTATGCACAAAGGCCAAATGTTTAAATTTCACTACAAGCACATGTGCATGTTAACAGCATAAAAATGTGGTTAGTTTAGGCTAAAAAGAGGATTTATAGACTCTCGTTCACACTGAAGTGCTTTGCAGGACCTTCCTGTGTAAAAAAAAGTGCAAAAGGACCTCCAAAAACACACCTACTATAGGTGGGATCATTGTTCACTTTTTTTTTGCAAAAGCCGAAAAACCGCCCAAAAACCACGTAAAAAACACTTGCTACATTTTGAGTGGTTTATATTGACTCCAATGTTAATTTTCCGTCTAGAAACCGGTCGGAAGAATGAACATGTTCAATGTTTTGCGGTCCGCCGGCGGTATGAAAAACCGCCTGGCGGAAAAACCAGTGGGGACTGCTGGGCATTTTTTCTATTGACGTCTATGGGAGAGAGTTTGTTTCAGGTTTTCAGAAGGTTTGTAAAACCGCAAACCGCTGGGAAAACCGTCCAAAAACCCTTGCCGTGGTGACATGCCCTTAGGAATTGCTGAGCTGATGTGTCAATTACTGCTATAGTATCACCCACAGTCTGACCAGGAAGTGTGAATCTAAAGCTGGCTGTGGCTCTGTGAAACTGCATGGTGAGAAAACCCCTTTAATTACTTAATTTTGTGTTATCCTCATCATCCTCATTAGAAATCTTTATTTACCTATGGATTTGTTATGCAGATTTCTAATTTAAACATGTGGTTTTGGCACAGATTCAGCCTACATGGAATTTAATTAGTAGATTGAATTAATAGTAAAAGGACACAATATGGACAATATGGGTGATATGTATGAAAACTGTCTGGGTCTAAGACTTTCTTTGTTGCCCATAGCAACCAATCAGGGTTCCCCTTTCATTTCTTCAGAGCACTATATGAAATAAAAGGGGAACGCTTTTTGGTTTCTATGGGCAACAAGAAAAGTCTAAGAAAAGTCTTAGACCAAGACAGTTTTCATACATGTCCCCCTATGTGAAAGGTGACTTTCACACAGATCTTGCCATGGACTAGATCCTAAAATCTGTGTAAAAAAATACTCTGCGGAAACATACCCTAACGGACTAAAAACTATTAGTCAATGTTCACTGTGTAGATGAATAGAAATGGGATGCAACTAAAGGGCCCTAAGCATTGCACTGAATTATGCCCATAATGCCACTCGTGTCTTAGGCCGTGTTCACACGGCTTATTCCCGACGGATTTGTGAGATGTATTGAGCTCACAAATCCGCCGTGAATAAGGGGCGGGGCGGGGCGGGGCCGAGCGCGGCGGGGGGCGCCGCTCCGGGCCCATAGACAATGCATTGTTTTTCGGCGCGTCCGCTCCGTAAATAATGTGCATGTCACTTTCCCCCCCCCGCGGCGGATTCGCCGAGCGGGGAGGAGCGACGGATTTCCCCTGTTCTCTATGAGAGCAGTGGATTACCGTAATTACTGCCGGGAATGGGGGCCGTACTGCAGCTCAAATCAGGCGCGCAGTACGGCGCCAATCCGCGGCAGAATAAGCCGTGTGAACGAGGCCTTACATCTATGACATTGGGTGGTGTGAAATTATTTCAATTTGGTAAGATTTCTTATACTTTTTTATTCCTGAGATGTGCAAATGTGTTAAACAACTACTCATTCATTTGGATCCACATGCCATTAATTTTAGTACCCCATAAAAAGAGAAATAAAACTATCAAACGTGTTCACAGGGACACTATTTTGGCATGCGTCCACACAATGTAGTCCTAAGGGTATAGTATACAAATGACATAGGCCTAAAGCATGGTGTGAGCCTTGCATATTTTCCTATTCACGTGGCTTGAAAATCTCTCATATGGCTCAGCACACAAAATAAGAGCAGGTATAGATGATTTCATAAACTAGACTGAATGGGGAAATCTGAAACAGTTGGCAGCAATTACTAGACACAGAAAAGATATTATAAGTGTAGAAGAGATTTCAGTGCAGAAGTTGAATTGTACCATCCCTGAAAAGCCTGAGGCCTATTATGTTTGTATTTCCATGGAAACACCATGGCTAACTTTCAAACAGAAAAAAAGAAGGTTTCTGGTTTCCTTTAAAAGTGTTCCGAGACCACAAATGAAACAATTATAACGCCATGCATCAGGTAGTAGACATATTAGAATAGTATGTTGGGTGGTGGCCACAGAAACCTTGTGTGACTCATGGCTATGAAGAATTATTTTTGATGGAGAACATATCTTTTAGGTGAGTCACATGTTTAATGAACGTGCTTAAAACCCTCTTTTTGTTGAATGAAATCTCTTTGTAGCTCTGCCGATGTAAAAATAAATATGAATGAACATAACACCTTACAGCACAATATCCCCTTTAGTGTCTTACACTTTGAATGTGATCAGTTGCAATCCATAGAGAAACCTTGTTTAATTTCCCTACAGCACCACCACAGGGGTAGTTAGACATTTACAGTGCTCATCGACATTGCAAGACAGGACAGATACTCCAGAGTAGTAGACTCTTTGCAACCACGCTCCACTACGGCCTAGCGATGAAGACCTTGAACAAAAGACGCCCCTTCTATTAATGTCATATTCACATACAGTTTTGGCAGCCATTCATAGTATCCATCAGAATATCATAAAAATGTATCCTGATGGATATCACGGCATCATAAATTTGTATGATATATGGAGTCTGTGGGGTCATAGACTTCTAATTGGACTTTGAGTTTTAGCAGCAATTCATAGTATTCATCAGAATACCATACATTATATTATACATTTGGATGATATATAGGGCCACATGCATGAAAACAGTTTTGGTCTAAAACTCACTTTTTTGCCCATAGTAACCTATGGGAACACAGACTTCTGTGGAGAAAACACAGTCCTAATGGGAAGGTGTTTGCCCTATTTAGTGGACGCATACCATTTCCGCTTTGGACACAAAAGTATGGAAGGCCTTAAAGGGGTTTTGCCAGGACGTGCCTTATCTGCTAAGAAGGAAATGTAAACAAGCCACGCTGAGCTAAGAGAGAGAGAGAGACACAGTCAGAGCATAGAGCCATGCATAAGGGATCGTGTGAAATGTTCACTCAAATAATCAAACTACAACTAGTGGATTCTGTAAAACAAAAGACAACAGCTTTCTCCACAGCAGCTTGAAAGCTTCTTCATGTTCTCTGTCATCAGATAAAGCAGGGATCTACTCAGATAATCACACTACAACTAGTGAATTCTGTATACAAAAGACAACATATTTCTCCCCGGGTGCCTTGAAAGCTTCTTCAGCTCCCTTTCATCAGATAAGAAGTGTGCCCCTGCACAAGCCCGGCCAGCAGCTCTTGTCAGTTCGTATCTAATAGAAGCTTTTAAGTAACAAGGCCAGGTAAGCACCTGTAGCTCTCTCGGGGCTGCAATTTTTGTAATCACATATATTTGGGAAAATTTGATTAAATACCCATTTTGGAGGATCCCACGTCAACATTACATCGTGGCAAAACCCATTTAACTGCCTGATAGACCACAAGTTTGTGAGCAAATATACTATGTGAATTTAACCTAGCTTCGAATTTATTTTTAGAGTACTTAAATTGGGTTTCCTAAACTAGACAATCTAATTGAGTACAACACTTTAAGCTACAGTAATAGAATGACAATATCAGAATATGAAGCACTTAGTATGTCTATAGTCTACACCACATTCACAATAAGTAGCAGTCCAAAGTTTACTGGCAAAATAGTGGAGAATTTTAACTTTCTGCTGTCCTGCTCTGTTTTTACGTTGTGATTCAATTACAAACCTGGTATTAGAACAACCTATACTATTTATTAATGCACTCATTGACTTGGAAATTTCGGATGGCTGTAAAACTCGGCATGCAGTTATTTCTCAGAAAGATACATAAATTATTAGGTCTGGTATTGACAAAAGAGGGCATACAAGTGCTTCTATTACTGCCCTTTAAAAAGGCTCTTAAAGGCTACTTTTGAGTAGTGTACTTTTTGGTAGGAGATTGTTGACTGCCAAACATATCTCTACAATGCATTCAAAGACATTTCGCCCAGTTGATGTACTTTGAAAGGTGGCGCATCATTTGATTGAGAGAAGCAGGATGCTTGTTTCAACATATGGCCATTCTCATTAAGGTTTTAGGAGGTGCTGGGATCAAACATTACACGAGGGCATGTTCACACAGAAAAACAGGCTTTGGATGGCCCAGACAGACCTAAACAGTAGACAGGCCCAAACAGTAGCAAGGATTGTTTGATCTGCCGAAAAGCACAAGCAGCTTTCACAGTTTCCTGTGCCACCATCTAGACACAGATAGCACATCCATTGTCTTTCCAGACCATATCTGCTTAGCAGAAGGAGATCTTGTGTAGGATCTAACAACACTCAGTTAAGAGCATGAAGGGCCCATGGTAAATGCTTCAATCCTACCTTTGCTGTAGAGTGACACACTACCATCACATATGACAACCGATCATCTCTAGTAGTGATACAAAAGCCACTAACTGCTCAATGATGTGTGCAGGTCATCCTGCGGCCACATGTTGCCTCTCATGGCAGGGCTTCCAACTGGCATTTTTTACAGGATAATACTTGCCCACATACAGGTTTGGTTTCCCAGGAAAGTCTCCATCACACTGTAAAATGTCCTGCTCAGTCACCACATTTATCACCAATCAAGCATTTATGGACCAGTAGATCACTAGCTTCGGCAACCTACAAATGTGCAGGATCTACAGGCCCAGCTACAACATCTGTGGGCAAATTTGCTGCAGGATGCCACATGGAACCTGTATGCCTCCATGTCCAACTGTATTTCATCTTGTATCAAGGTTACAAAGACCTCCTTTCAGTTGTACAGTTTCCCCAATAAACATACCCTTCCGCTCTAATACTGTTATTCCATATATCCTTATTACATTTGCACCTATGAAGCTTAAAGGGGTTGTCTCACTACATTGATTCATCTCACCCCAGTCCTGTTTTCTTGGTTTCACTTTGAATTTAGGGGCGTGTTTATTGACTTCTACTAGGCTTGCAGTAGAAGCCAGGTCTGTAGCTATAGCAACCAGTGCTGGCAGCCTATCATAAGAGATTGAACAGGTCTATAGCTATAGCAACCAGTGCTGGCAGCCTACCATGAGAGATTAAACAGGTCTGTAGTTATAGCAAACAGTGCTGGCAGACTATCATGAGAGATTGAACAGGTCTGTAGCTATAGTGACCTGAGGAGCTGATGCAGCCCATACAAGAGGGGATATCTCAGAATAGATAGGACACTGTTAATGGACATATATTGTAAAGTGACTTGTTTTTGCAAGATCTTTAACATAAAAAGCAATCCTTGTAGTGAGACAACCCCTTAATTCCATTCCAACAACTCTCTCTTGGTGCATTATTTTTGGGTTAATGAGAGGATCTATTGAATAAGATGTATGCTTATAGTATACATGAAAAGAAGAGAAGCAAAAAGTAGAGAAACTCTTGTTGGCTTTATAATCTACTAATCATTAGTTTGCAGTATACCCCATTGTTATCCAAATCCACACTAACAATTCTGCAGGCTACTGAGATAAACATCTTCAAGCATTTCCTGCTGACTCAGCATCTGACAGATCTGACAAAAGTGTTATCTTTGCACCTGACACTGTACACCAAGGGTCTCAACTCATGCCAAGACAGGAACACGAAATGGAAGCTTCAGGCGTTATGCTACTGAACAAACAAGGGCTGCAACGACACACCATGTGTGGTTATCCTTTTGTGTGGTTATCAAACATTCATTCAATATTTCCTTCTTGTTAACAAATCTGTACTGGATTTATCGGTTTTCAATGGGGCATCTGTCCCGGTTAAAACTGTTTATTGCCCTCCATTTGAAACGTTTCCATCGGGATCTGATTTTCCAACTGGACAGATAAACAGAGACTGTCTCATCTCTAGTTTTTTTTGTACAGTGCAAGTCTATGGCAATAGGATGCACCATAGATGTCCATTCTGTTTCCATGATAAAAAGAACAAGATGATTTAAGATGAAAAATTTGGCATGAGCCTAACCTAACAATTTTACTCATACCTTGACTTAAAACTTCTGTGCTTTTGTTCACTATGATCATTTAGATGATCTGTCATAATCAGTGTACATTAACCACAAATATCCCAGGATAAAAGAAATGGAAACTAAAGATCTTGCTCATAGCAAAATGATGTAGGATTAAAACAGTTGTGCCTTATAAATATATACTATGTGAAAACTGAGCACACATTAGGGCTTTATCCAGTGAATGAAATGCTAGACCAAGCATGGAACAGTAATCCATAACAACTTAATCTACTATACAAATTTTGATCCAGTAGATTAATTACCAATATTTCTGATCGAGAAATCTACTCCCAGTCATTTTCGCAGCATGTGCATAAATTTTGGCAAAAAATCTGCCATTTGTGAGCGTAACCATATAGTTTACACTTATTGCCCAGTTATTATGGCCAAGACAACATTTTATGTGATGTAGAAAGTCTGATTTAAAAGGGGTTGTCTCGCTACAATGATTGGTTTTAATTAAAAGATCTTTAAAAACAAGCAGCTTTGCAATATATGTTCATTACAAATGTCCAACTGATTTTGAGCTGGGCCCTGTTAGTATTACTAATCAGCTTCTCAAATCTCTATAGCACCGACCTGTTTGATCCTTATCTTACGGCTGTCAGGTCTGAATGACTCATCCCCTTTGAAGACAGGTCGGAGCAGAGAGCCCCTCCCGCACAGAATGCTTCGGGAGTGGAGGGTGGGGGGAGGGAAGGACTCTGGCGTCTGTGTCCGACTGCCTGGATTAACCCTGTGTGTGCCTGCTTCCTCCTGCTCTCTACACAGATGATTGACAGCAGTGACCCTGTCTGTTACTATAATCATGATATGTCTTTTGGGGAAATGTGACTATACTAATACTATAGAGATCAGGCATGTGAATACTTTATGCTCTCCTGTATTAGTGAGACATCCTGAGTATAGTAACACTGCCCTTGTTGTTGCTGGAGATGTGGAGACTTGTAAGCTAAGCAGGGATATAGGAACACATGCATCCCCTCTGCCCCATTACATACAGCTTCATATTCCTCTCTACACTCCTAGATCAGCCCTCTCCTGCAACAGACCTAGGCAGGCACACACAGGGTGAACTCTGAGAGCAAACCCCCTCCCCCCCCCTGTATAGAAGTTACGTAGCTGCCTGTGTGCTGATGGGAGGGGGGAGAGGGAGCAGAACAGACAGACCAAGAAGCACGCCCCTCAGTTCAACTTACCAGGGACACTGACAGGCTGAAAGCTCGTAATGAGACAACTCCTTTAAGTCAGATCACTGGAGCTATGGTGGTGTATGTAAAAGCATTCAGCAAGTAACAGTTAATGAGTATTCCGACAATGACGATCAAGTCCTAACTGTGGCATATAAATGACTTGTATATGTAATTTAAATTAACTATCCATACTTTGTCACAGATAATACATTTTTGCCCCTAGTACTGTAAATCCTACTATTGTTTGACTAGAGCTGCCACTGGTTTTGAAACTATAGAGCAGGCAGTTCTGCTTCTCTAGGCATGTGTCATACTGTCGTGAAAGGTGACACAGGTCCTCATTTACAAGCGTGGTTGCACCAAAAAAGTGTCTTAAAATGCACACAAACGTGGTGGAATTTTCGCGCAGCATGTCGTAGCATCTCACAGGCACATTTATCATGACAGTTTCTGCACACTGCACGACAGGTGGGCATGGCTTACATAAAAGTGGCCGAGGCCATGCAGTAAAGTTGGCGCAGATATAGCACCCTACATCAAAATTTTCACCAAAAATGTGCCAAAATTAAGCCAAAAGTAAACCAAAAAAACCCATCTGGTTAGACAAGTCTAAAATTGACTTTCACTTTATGCACTATGATAAGTCTGGTGCATTTTTAGACTGCTTTCTTTATATATATGGGGCGACATGCATGAAATTTGGCGTTAACATGCCAAATTTCATGCGCGTAATAAAAGCCTAGAATGCACCTGATTCCCCCCATTCATACTGTACATGCCGCCCATGCTGTCTAATAGTAAATGAGGGTCTCTGTCTGAATGGAAAGAGCAAGGAGGTGTCTGCAGCCAGGAGGAGATGCAGGGCAGTTCTGGTACCTATAAATTCCTCCATGGATCAGACTTGTTTTTCCCACACATCCTACAAATGTTCAATCAGACTAAGATCTGGGGAATTCAGAAGCAAAGTTAACACCTTGAACTTTTTTCATGTTCCTCAAATCATTCCTGATCAATTTTGGCAGTGTGGCAGCTACATTATGATGCTGAGCGAGACCAATGTTATTAAGGAAGATAATTGCTAGGAAGGGGTGACTATGTCAAAGTAACATCTACATGAATGCTAGGACCCAAGGTTTCCCAGCATAACATAGTACCAAGATATCAGTGTGTTCCTCTGGGCAATATTTTCCCAAGGTAAGTAGCACACATGCACCCATCGATTCACATGATATAAAAGGAAACATGATTCCATTAGACCTAGCCATCTTTTTCTATTGCGCTTTGGCCATTTTAGGGACTAAAAGTGGTAGACAGAGATTGGCATGAGCACTCTGACCAGTCTGCAACTACAAAGCCCATACACAGCAATAGTCAAATGTTGTGTGCTAGCATATTTCAATTGTAGCCTGCAGTAATCTTTTAAGCAATTTGTGCTATAGTAGATCTTCTGTGGGAATCTAACCAGACAGGCTAGCCTTCACTTTTCACACACGTCAATGAGCCTAAGGCACCCATGACTATCGCCTGTTTAATTTTATTACTTCAGTGGTTTTCCTTCCTTATACCACTTCAATGGCTGTTCGCTCTTGGACCACTTCAACAGCTGTCCTGTCTTAAACCACTCCAGTGGCTGTTCTACCTTGGACCACTTCAATAGCTGTCCTTCTTTAGACCACTTCAATGGCTGTCCTTCTCTAGACCACTTCAATGGCTGTTCTTCTCTAGACCACTTCAATGGCTGTTTTTCTCTAGACCACTTCAATGGCTGTTCTTCCTTAGACCACTTCAACAGCTGTCCTTCCTTATACCACTTCAATAGCTGTCCTTCCTTGGACCACTTCAACAGCTGTCCTTACTTAGACCCCCTCAGTGGCTGTCTTTTCTTAGACCACTTCAAGGGCTGTATTTTCTTGGACCACTTTAATCACTGTCCTTCCTTATACCACTTCAATGGCTGTCCTTCATTGGACCACTTCAATGGCTGTCCTTCATTGGACCACTTCAATGACTGTCCTTCATTGGATCACTTCAATGATTGCCCTTCATTGGACCACTTCAATGACTGTCCTTCATTGGATCACTTCAATGATTGTCCTTCATTGGACCACTTCAATGACTGTCCTTCATTGGACCACTTCAATGACTGTCCTTCTTTGGACCACATCAGCGTCTGTCCTTCCTTATACAAAGTTGTTAAGGTCTTGCTCCTTGCCCATTTTTCCTGCTTCCAACATATCTATATCCATAACCGACTGCTTATTTCCTGCTAAATGTAACCTATCCATTGACAGGTGCCTTTGACAAAATACAACATTATTCCTGTCACTTGTCAGTAGTTTTAAGCTGTGTTCACAAGTTGCGACGGTGAGTTCTGGTTGTTAATGGCCATACAGAACTGCAAGTAAAACTGCTGTTTTGCTGCAATACTTCAAAAAATTAACAAATAACAACTATTTTTATCTTCAGTCAACGAGAAAACCAATGTACGGTTCTAAAACCCTACATTTTTGGGGTTGGGTATTTAAAGCTTCGTATTTTAATAAAGCTCTACTCCCCTTATTTTTCCATGTTTCTCTTGTCTGTCAGTTTTCAGTTTGGGGGTTGTGTTGACCTAATTTGTCTAAGACATAAACCAACAAACCAAGATTTTCTAAGAAAAATAATGATTTCGTTTTGCAGTACTTTTTGTGAGATTCTAGGATTTCAGTGAACTTGTGCCAGTCTACCGTGTCTGCATCAGTTTCAGCCATGTTTAGTCTCGAAGTCGCCTTCTGTATAAAAGACAATTTTTTCTTAAGTATCAAACTGCAAAACTCCCATAATTATATTACCCTGTTATTTACATAATATACAACCTAATGGCTACAATATAAAATATTGATATAAAAATCTATAATAAACAATAAATAAAGCATCAGCCTTGTCATAATAACTGTGCCACACATGAAACTTTCCCCCAGTCTGCTCTCCACCTGCAACCTCAAAAATCCCCTGCCAATCAGAGATTGGCAGAGCCTGGATGTGTCACACTTTCCCCATATGCTTCCACTGAGCTCAGATTGACTGAAGACTTCTAATTTAGAAAAAAAGTAGAATAACTGCACTTAGGCATAACACATACACAGTAGTGATTAGGTGTAGCTGCAGTTCCATGTAAAAGAACAGCTATCCTGATATCACAAGCCAAACACCAGCTCAGCTCTGCTACATCTGAAGCAGCAGCAGCAGCACCTCAGAACATATGTTATGTAATAATTAGAGTCCAGTCCTAAGGACACACAAAAAGTCTGTGGTCAGTGCACTAACCGGGGGAGTATGAGTCCCCCAGCTAAAACCATTCCCCCTTGCCCCAGCCCCGTGCAGGTGCTGTAATAGTCGTGTGTGACTACTTTCCTTCGCAGTGTGGAGCTGAGGAAGTATTGGGGCTGCTGTAAGGTGACATCACTGGGGTGGAAGCTTGTCCTTGGTTCTATTGGAGCACAAGTCCCCAGTAAAATGTCCCCGTTGACTCTGTGAGTGCAGTGAGTGAGTCTCCAGATTACATGCCTGTACATTGGTCTCACACTCCAGCATGAGAAGGGGGAGGTGTGTCTGAACCCCTGCCTCGTCCCCTTCATCATTAATCACGCGCCTGATACACCCCCCCTTTTGGTCAAACAGAGGGGCCCCCTGTTCCCCTGATCACCCGCACGACCCCTAATGGGCTGGGCACTTCTCTTCCCCCCCGGGGGAGCTGGCTTTCCTCATACAGAACAACTTCTGACAGACTTCTTACACCAGGTCATTCAGGTGAAGGAATATGTAGCCCTGGCAGTCACAGAGGTGATGTGCCCATAAAAACATTGCACATTTCATAGCACAATGGCTGGAATGTATTCAGACTGGCAGAAAATATGCCGTCTTCATAAAAAGTGCACCAGAGTGAAATGCCTCAAATGTATTCAGGCTTAATAAATTTGACATATCGTTCAATATCTGTCTATCTTAAAAATAGATCACCTGGGCAATGTTGGACTGGAGTGCCTTAGGGTATGTTCACATGGGGTCATTTCAGCGCACATTTCGCCGCGTATTTGCACTCTAATACGGGCGAGATGCGCGCCGAAATTACGGTAATCCATAGTTCTAAATGGATTACGCCTCCTCTCCCTACTCGTACAATACGATCGTATTGTATGCGCAGGGAGATAAGTGACATATCAATTACTTGCTGCAAATACGTGCCACGAATAATGAATGTCAATGGGGCCGGCGGGCTGCCGGCCCCCTGCGCCGCGGAAGTACACGCGTATTAGCATGAGATCCCGAAAAACACGCCCCACAGTACATTGTGTGAACATACCCTTAGGTCCAACAGTGCAATTTCATTCTGGGGGGGCACCTGTGGAGTTTATTATAGTGCTCACCAGTGGAGTTGATTCTGGGGACCCAACATACAGCTACTGTATATACCTCGTAGGCTATGTCTACACAGCACTGGTTTTTGGTCGGCTTTTCAGCAGTCAGTATTTTAAAATTTCACCAAAATCCCGGCCCAAAACCTTGCCCCATAGACAGTAATTGAAAATCTGTGCTGTAGTCTACACAGCATGGATTTTTTCCGGACAGCTTTGAAATCCACCGGATGCTACATAGAGTGCAGTTTTCACATAATTTACAACAGTTTCTGGTGTAGCTTTTAGTAAATATGTTGAGTCATGTGAGATCAATCCCCTCTTTACTATTCTTGCCCAGCTTCTTGAAAAGTGGTAACTTCAGTATTAATCCAAACAAAAGTCCCAACTTTTTATGCCACAATACTGGAGTAAATCACTTAATAATTTTCCCCTTAGGGTAGGTTCACACAGCGTTCCTTGCGGTGTACGCTGGTTGTTTTAGAAGTAAGCGCTGGCCAGAGCGAACTTCTAAAAGGCTCTGTGCCAGCTTTCTCCATGTCACATGTCACTTCTTTCTCCCAGCAGGTAATCATAGCTCTCAATAAGAGCTACGAATTACCGTATTTATGGGGCGTAAGTTGGGCATATTGCAGCGCAATTATGCCTTGAATACATGCAAAGAAAAAATTTTTTTTTCAAAATAGATGTATGGAGCCCCAGGATTGTTGCGGGGTTATGGGGGGTGGGGGGCCAGCATGTCAGTGCTCGGACCATTGCTGACATGATCAAATGGTCTGCAAGGCTGTTGCCCCCGGGAGAAAGCCCTTCTAAGAGATGCACAAAAAGCTGCAGTTTGTAAAGACAAGCAGCCTAAGGACTGGTTACTAGAACTATGCCGTGGTTGATGAGACCAAAATGAGCTTTTTTGGGTTCAGATGGTTTTTCAAGCTGTTTTGGTGGAAACCGGGGTGAGGGTACAAATACAAGTGTTTTGCCTCAGTCAAGCATGATGGTGGGAGGGGGATGGTTTTGGGGTTGCAGGGAGTGCTCCCCGGTGTGGGGGGAAGTAAGTTCTTGAGGGAAACATGAATAAACAACATGTACTGTGCTTACTAAAGGGGAACTGATCCCCCCCTTCAGTAGGGGCGTAGGGCAGTATTCCAAAAATGATAACGACCCCAAACACACCTCCAAGATGACTACAGCCTTGCTTAAGAAAATGAGTGTAAAGGAGCTGGATTGGCTAAGCATATCTCCAGTTTTAAACCCTATTAAGCATCTGTGGGGCATACTCAAATGGAAGGTGCACAAGGTCACTATCATCCTCCAGCTACATGATGTCATCATGGAGGAAGCTCTGTTGAAGTCCATGCCCAAGATAGTTAAGGCAGTGCTTGAAAATTAATGGTGGCCACACAAAAAATCGACACTTTGGGCACAATTTGTCCATTTTCAATTAGAAATGTACTCACTTTTGTTGCCAGCGGTTTAGACATTGATGGTAATGTTGAGTTTTTTGAGGGCAGATCAAATTTACACTATTATAAAAGTTTGTGCACGATACTTTGTATTGTAAAGTATTTTTCAGTGTTTTTCCTGAAAAGTAGATCCCAATTTTTACAAAAATGTGAGGGGTGTACTCACTTTTGTGAGTTACTGTATAAATAACTGAATCACCAGATAAAAGCGGACTATTCGGTAAGGAAATACTCTTATTTGGAATGTGCTTATGGTTGCCACATATTAAATATACTTCTTATTTAGGAACAAATGTTTTTTAAATTTTTGGGGAAAAAAAAGTTTTTATGGGAAAAAATTTTTCTTTTTCTTGAAAAAGGGTTTTTTTCCTGTCCCCTGTAGTAGGTATATAGTTCCCCCCCCCCCCCCAGTTTGTTTGATTTTATATAGCCCCCATTACAGAACTTTAAAAAAAAATACTCACCTCTTCCAGTTCCCCCGCCAAACAGCACTCTTCTGGAGTCTGGCTCAGGCGGTGTGACATCATCACACCACCTGGGTCAGAACTGTACTCAGCAAAGGAAGTGGCTCCGGTGCCCCAGTTGCACAAGTGCGACCTCTGAGACCCCTGTAGCTATGCAACTGAAAGCACCTTTACGGAGTATGTAATTGCACCAATTTAATAGCCCCAGCAATGCTAAATGGAAGGGAGAGGAGTTGAATCATCTTACAAAGTAGTAATTTAACAATATTTGACTGTACAGTATTTGTTAAAGGAATGTCCCAATCTCATACAATTATGACATATCCTATTGATATGAGAGTGCGTCCTCCTCTCCATTCTGTATCCATGTGCCATAAATCTCTAAAATGGGAACACCCATTTTCTAAATTTATTTACAGTACCCTATACTGCTATTATTATTAGATTTGGTCTCTGCATTAACACGTTTCAGTTGGTATCATAAGTGTTGCATATATTTACATAAAATTTCTACAGTATTAATCAGTTACAACATGATATGGTGTAACAGTCAACATTCAACTGATAGAAATGAAAGCTGTTTTATAAGTGAAAGGTTGCTATGTACTAAAATTATGACATTGGAAATTTACATTAGCTTCTGTTGTACAGTCTGGGTTTTCCTCATCAGGCTGTTTTCACGACAGCTGGTTTTCACAGCCAGCTTAAGGGTGTGTTTACTTGGCAAATACCGGTCGGATTTCCCGATCGGTATTTAGTCTTTTTCTGTCACGCCGGGGGATGGTTCTTTTCCAAGGTTTGCGGATTCAAGCCTTCCCCTTTCGCACCCACATGTTCATCTTCTGCCTGAAAACCGGGCGGAAGAATGAACATGTTCTAAGTTTTTAGGAACGCCAGCGGTGGCAAAAACCATCTGGCGGAAAATCCGTGCACATGGATTTTCTATTTTAAGTCTTTTGGGGGAGCCCTTACATTGAGTTTCGACGGTTTGTAAAAAAATGCAACCGTCGAATAACCAACCAATAACCTGTGCCGTGGGGAAAAAGCCCTTAGGCTCCCACTTCCTGTGTAATTTGTGGTCTGTGCTTGCACGATGTATTTCAGCTCTACTAGCTCCTATGCCTATGCTTGCTAAAGGGATATTGATTATGAAGGGAATGTCTGTCTTAAAGCTCTTTTAGGAGGCTGCGGAAAAAATTGTATTTCAGTCAAAAATACTATACAAAATGCAGAAAAAAACAAGTTTTGAAGATTTTTTATATAAAAAATTTAAAATAGTGAAAAAAGAAAGACTTACATGCTATTAAAATGAACAGAGTGAATCTTCTATAATCGTACTGTTATCTGTGTATGTACTTACAAAGGTGACAGTGTCACTCTGCAGTTATGTGCTCTGCAGCCTTGACAGGATGGGCCCAAAGGGTATGAGCTTTAGTATTAGTAACAAAAGGTATAGCATTTTTTTTCAGGCAGTTTGTGGTGCTTTTCTTCCAATTGGCCTCCACTGTTTTTTTTTTACTTCAACAAAAAAGGGTGTGCATGTGTGTTGATACACTTTTTGTAGTGTTTTTCCAGGTGTGAAAAACTTGTTGCATCATTCCCAAGAAGACTCATAACTGTACTAGCTCAAAAGGGTGTTCTATAAAACTAAGCAAAGGGTTGAATACTTAAGCCCCCTGGATATTTCAGTTTTTTCTTGTTTTTTAAAATTTTTAAAAATATTGCATTTTTTTTTTTTCCGTTCAGATGCGGTGCAGAGTGTACATTAATGACAAAAAAAAAAGAAATTTTTTTATCTTACCAAATGGGTGCAATGAAACAAAGAGTGCAAAAAATTTAAAAGGGGTTTGAATACTTTCCCTACCCACGTAATCAAAAAAATGAGTTAAATCTGGGGAAGTGGACATAGCCTTAAAGGGGTTGTCTATTTTAAAGTTTTTCTTTAACATGTAGGGGAAAGTTAAAACAAATTTTTTTCCAAATACATTGCTCTTTTGGTATTACATTGGTAAGATAAGAGAGATTTTACTGGCTCTGAGTGCACACAAGTTTCTTTGATTACCAACCTGCTCTCCCTTCCCGATTAGACAGAGAGTAGGGAGTTATGTCACCAGGATAGATGGCAGCTTGAGAACAGAGTGTGTTATCTCTAACAAACAAAGGAGATGAATTACTTTTGATTGTTTACTTTCAGATCTGCAGCCCTCTGTACTATAGATTACATCACCCGCCGACATGTCAATTGCAATTAGAAGCGCTAGAAATACAGAGCTGATATGCTTATCATTGCCATAGAACCACCCCACTGACTAACCAAGAAGTGTCAGTCTGAGGCTGCCTATGGCTCTGTGAAAACAATATGGTGAGACAGCCTCTTTAAAATAAAGAGGGTTATTTTGCAGTGGCAAACTCCACTCATAGACATGAGTGGTCTTGTTCTGGGGAAAGTAAATGTTTTAAATCTAATCTTAGACCCTTAACCTCTTCCAACAGAATCACCATGTTCAGGAAGTTCTGGGGTCCCCACCACATCCACAGATGCAGGTACATGATGCTGATTGCACAGGTCACAAAAATTATGCGTTTTATCCGTGATTGACACCTGCCCTTCACCATTATTATAAGTAATTTGAGCTGTTCAGGAATGATTGTGGTGTTAAAATAAGAGGTGTGGGGTCTCTTTTTCATTCAAAGCTTAAAGGGGTTGTCTCACTACAAGGATTGCTTTTTCTGTTAAAGATCTTGCAAAAACAAGTCACTTTGCAATATGTGTCCATTAACCCTGTCCTACCTATTCTGAGATATCCCCTCTTGTATGGACTGCATCAGGTCCTCAGGTCGCTATAGCTACAGACCTGTTTGATCTATCCTGATAGGCTGCCAGCACTGGTTGCTATAGCTACAGACCTGACTTCTTCTGCAGCCTAGTGGAAGCCAGTAAACACGCCCCTGAATTCAAAATGAGATCAAGAAAACAGGACTGAGGTAAGATGAATCAATGTAGTGAGACAACCCCTTTAAGCAATCAAGCAACAACGTGAAGTATTCCAGGACAAGTAAGGAATTGTTAAAACATTCTCATTTATTGGCTTCTTCCATAAAAAATTGTACAAGGTGTTAGACTCCCATAGTGCCGAACATTACCGCACTAACACATTTTCGTAGAGCTAACAGATGGGGTCTCTTTTTTGATACATTCTGGTCAGCCCGGTATTCCAGTCACTGGGCCTGACAGTTTAATGATAACAACCTTGGACCTAAGAGAGACATATACCCTTCTTTAAAAAAATATATATCTTTTTATTAATACTCACATGTGACCAAGATTCGACACCAAAACCCTTATTGTGGGATATCCCCAGCAAAAAGCTTTTATACAAAACACAGATAGTTAGGGAACTATCTGTGTTGTGTATAAAAATTATTTGGATATTATCTGCTTTTTGTATAAGATCTATTCAGCCTTCAGGCATGGTCTATATATCCATCAACCATTCTTTAATTTAATTATAATTTTTTTAGGGTATTAATAGTGACATAATAGGGATAGTCATCAAGGGGCGGGGCCGTGTCTTTCGGGATGATTGCTCTACCTATTGAGATATAGACTGCAGGGTCAAGAATAAGGGAAAGTCCAGTGGTGGATATTGTTATCTACCTCTATCTGCATCAAAGGACAAGGACCTTCTAATCGTTAGTGTTCTCTTCATTTCTACCCTTGATATGAATCAATGGTTTTACATTCTAAAAATTAACCGAGAGTGTCTAACCTTTTTGCTGGGATTATCCTCCAATTAGGGTTTCTGGTGTCTAGTATCGGTCATTATTTTTTCAATTGAGCATTAATAGAAATTTTATTTATTTATTTATTTATATATATATATATATATTAGATAGATATATATATATTATATATATATATATATATAAAAAATATATAATAATATATATATATAGTTATGATTGTGTGTGTTTTTCAAAAATAAGACAGGGTCTTATATTATTTTCATTTCCAAAAAAAGGGCTAGGGCTTATTTTTGGGGGAGGGCTTATTTTTTTTTTAACACAACGGGTGCAAACACTGCATGCTGGGACATTAAGGGGGACATGTATAACAACTGTCTATGTCTAATAATCACTCTGTTGCCCATAGCAACCAATCAGAGCTCCCCTCTCATTTCATATAGTGCTCTGGAAAAATTAGAGGGCCGCTCTGATTGGTTGCCATGAGCTACAGAGTGAGTTTTAGACATAGACAGTTTTCATTTAGTGGCCCTTAGTTCTTTGGCAGCTGCTGTGGAACTACAAGTACCAGCGTGTATATACACACAGTATATACCTTATAGTCAAAAATCATGGAGTGTGTGTCTATTCTTTCAGTGCCTTATCTTGAAAGTGTGGCATACTGGGAAACTACAAGTCCCAGTAGCCACACTTAAAGATAAGGCATTGTTTGTGTGATTGTATAAATGTGTATATGTATGTGTGTGTATACATTGAACTTTCATTTACACATTGCACTCTATGACCTCGGCTGAAAACACGGGAGGCTTCCAAAAACCTGCAGTCTAAGGCCGTGTTCACACGGCTTATTCCCGACGGATTTGTGAGCGCAATCCGGCTCACAAATCCGCCGTGAATAAGGGGCCGGAGTGGGGCCGGAGCGCGGCGGGGGCGCCGCTCCCCGTCCCCATAGACTTGCATTATCCACGGCGCGTATTGCGCCTGGATAATGTGCATGTCACTTTCTCCCCGCCCGGCGGATTCGCCGAGCGGAGAGGAACGACGGAATCCACTGTTCTCTATGAGAGCAGTGGATTACCGTAATTACTGCGACGGATCCATACATATTGGGTGCTGGCTGTTAGTTACAGCTAACACCTTCCTTCAGTGGCCGGAACTGGAGATAACTCCAATCCTGCCCATTAAACTACTTAGATGCCATGGTCAATGTGACTGCAATATCTAAGTAGTTTTACAGAAGAGAAGGGTGTCCCTATCCATCTCCTTAATGGCCCCCTTATAACTCCGTTTTGGGTTGCTGACTGGTTGTCGTGGCAGCCCAAATCCCGATGAAGGCTCCAGGCCTGTCATCTCACTATTCCCTTAACGCCTTACTGACACATGACATATGAGTATATCATGGTGCTGGTAAGGACCTACGTAGCAGGCTTACTCAGTAAGTCCGCCACATAGGAAGCTGGTGTGAGCTGCTAACAGCAGGGAACAAAGCCAGCTCTGATCTTGTTGTTTAACCCCTTAGACTTCGCAGTGATCCTGGCATCATCGTCAAAGTGAATGAGAGACGGTGCTGGGCACCATTTCTCACTGCGATCAACACCCCCACAGCAAGATCACAGGGTACTGATCCATTAACATGGCAGCTGGAAGGCTTTCATTGCCGCCATGTATAGGTTTCTAATAGAACTGCCATCTTTGTACATCCTTCTGCAATGTTTATACAATACAGAAGAGTGTACAAATGATCTTGCTCCCTAGTGGTCAAGTAGCCTAGGGGGACTTTATTTTACAGTAAAAAAGAAGAAAACTGTTTAAAAGTATACAAATTAATACAAAATATTAAAAGTTCAAATCACCACCCATAATTGGTATCGGCGCATCTGTAAAAATCCGATTTATTAAAATATAACATCATTAATCCTGTACGCTGAACATCATAGAAGAAAAAAAATTCCGAATGCCAAAATTGCGGTTTTTTTGGTCATTTCATGTCCCCTAAAAATTAAAATAAAAAGTGTTAGAAAAGTTGCATGTGTCCCAAAATGGTACTAATAAAAATTACACTTCAGCCCACAAAAAAAGCACCCTGACACAGAGCCATAGGTGAAAGGACAAAAAACTATTCAACACAAAAAATGGTGCTGCAGCTCAAATTTAAGAAGCAGACAATTTATGTATTTTTTAAAAGTATTTAAACACAGCGAAAACCCTACATTTTTGGTATTGCTGGAATTGTATTGACCTGCAAGATACCGAGAACACATCATTTAAACTGCAAGAGTGGACACCATAAAAAAACCTACGCAAACATTGTGCAAGTATGTTTTTTTTCACATTTCACCCCACTTAGAAACAAGGAATCATATGTTTTTGTAGATGGAAAAATAAAAAAGTAATGACTCTTGGAAGGGCGGGGAGAAAAACAAGAGAGCCGTATTATTATTACCAGTTGTCAGGAAGGGGTTAAAACCCTACCTGTGCCAACCATAGTTGTACACTATTCTGCATTACAATAGTGTACAAGCAATGGTGCCACCTAATGATCAAATATCCTGGGGTGGGTGGGGTTAAAAATACAGTAAAGAAATGTAAAAAAGTTTTTCAAATTATAAGAATTAGAAAAATGTTCCAAATACCCTTCTTTTCCTATTTTCAAATAAAGTTTTTTAATTTTTTTTTAAAGTAGCAAAACATAACAAAGAATATATAAATTACTGAATAAAGATAACACGTCATTGATTCCGTGCAGTGAACTCCATATAAACGAAACTCCTAAAAAATGGAGCAAGTGCATTTTTCCCCTTCCACCTCACAAATATATATATTTTGGTTTTCCAGTAAATTATATAGTACATTACATTATACAATTCAAAGAACTATTTTTCATAAAAACAAGCCCTCATGTGACTATGTAGACAGAAAAATGTAAAAAGTTATGGTTCTTAAAAGGCGGGGAGAAAAAATTAACATAATGTAAACAATTCCCTGAAATAGGAAGGAGTTAAAGGGGCTGTCCACGTTATAATGTATTTACTTATTATGAGTATAATAGGAAATTGCACCATTTTTTATTATACATGTACTAAAAATTTTGCTTCTGTACCTCGCTTATACCAATGCAGTCAGCCCCTAACTAGCCCACATTCCTGTCTATAGTAATGGCTGCCATGGAGTAACTGTATTGTCACAGTCATGTGACCCCTGGTATCCAGGTAACAGTAGTTCATTGAGGAGCAGAACGTCTCTAGTATTACTACCTCCAGCAGCATCTTATCATGTCTGGCTTTGTCTGTGGAGAGGGCACCACACATTCTGTCTCATCCATACAGTTGTTCCATGGGAGGCATTAAGGGCCACATGTATGAAAACTGTCTAGGTCTAAAACTCATTTTGTTGCCCATAGCAACCAATCAGAGCACCTCCTTCATTTCATATAGTGCTCTGAAAAAATGAAAAGAGGGTCTCTGATTGGTTGCTTTGGGCAACAAAGTGAATTTTAGACAGTTTTCATAAATGTGGCCCTAAGTGTGGGCTACACCATTTTTTTTCTAGATAGAGCCTGCTCCACTGGTATAAAAGAGGTACAGGAGCAGAATTTTAAATACATGTATATTAGAAAATTGTATCACTTCCTATGATATACATAATAAACAACATAAAGCGGATAACTCCTTTAATACTTTTTAATTATTAATTATTATTGTTTTTTAAACGTTCTGCCATAACAATACAAATTTATAAATTACATGTACCCCATAACAATTTCTAAAAAATATACAACTAATCTTTCAAAAAATCAGGGCCTCAGCTAGCTGGGTATAAATAAAGGTTATGGCTGCTAGAATGCTGAAGGTTGTGATCCTTAAAGGTGTTTTAGCACCATAGTCTTTTGCATAGGTGATAAATGTCTCATTGCTGAGGTTCCCACCACTGGAACCCCCACTGATTGCAAAAGTGGGTCCCCGAAGTCTCCTGTCCTTTCTCACTGTGCTTATTCAGCAATAAAATCTTTGAACAGAGCAGTGGTTATTATTATTATTATTATTATTATTATTTATTTAATAGCGCCATTAATTCCATGGCGCTCTACATTCAGGGGGTTACATACATAGCATAAGTCAAACATTTACAGTAGTAACAATCTCTGACTAACAACAGGTACAGAGGGAGAGAGGGCCCTGCCCGCGAAGGCTTACAATCTACAAGGAAGGGGAAAAGAGACAGAAGGTAGGGCAGACATGTTCGTGGGTGAAGTGACAGTGGTGTTATTCTAGGTCATAGGCAATCCTGAAGAGGTGGGGTTTTCAGATTGCTTTTGAAGCTGGTGATAGTTGGGGAGAGTCTGAGGTGTTGGGGCAGCAAGTTCCAGAGTATGGGGGAGGCACGAGAGAAATCTTGGAGACGGTTGTGTGAGGAGGTGACAAGAGGAGAGTGGAGAAGAAGGTCCTGAGAGGAGCGGAGGTTGCGTGAGGGTGAGTATCTGGAGATTAGAGCAGAGATGTCTGGAGGGGAGAGGTTATGGAGAGCCTTGTAGGTCAGGGTCAGTAACTTGAAATTAATGCGCTGGTTAATGGGAAGCCAGTGTAGGGATTGGCAGAGGGGAGAGGCAGAGGAGTAGCGAGGAGAGAGGTGGATAAGATGGGCAGCAGAGTTGAGAATGGATTGGAGGGGAGCGAGAGTGCTAGCTGGGAGGCCACAGAGAAGGATGTTGCAGTAGTCGAGGCGGGAGATGACAAGGGCATGGACCAGCATTTTTGTAGTGACAGGGTTAAGGAATGAGCGGATGCGAGAGATGTTTTTCAGGTGGAGGCGGCAGGTTGAGGTGAGGGTTTGGATGTGGGGTTTGAAGGACAAGGCAGAGTCGAGTGTTATCCCAAGGCAGCGGACTTGCGGCACCGGTGAGAGTGTAGAGCCATTGACTATGATAGAGAGATCAGGTGGAGGGAGGGAGTGCTGGAAGGATAATGAATTCAGTTTTCTCTACATTAAGTTTTAGAAGACGGGAGGAGAAGGAGGATATGGATGATAGGCAGTCTGGGATCTGGGAGAGTAGAGAGGTAATTTCAGGACCGGAGATGTAGAGTTGGGTGTCATCAGCATACAGGTTGTACTGTACTGAAAGCCATGTGATGCTATGAGCTGACCCAGACCAAGAGTGTAGATAGAGAAGAGTAGTGGGCCCAGGACTGACCCCTGGGGGACACCAACAGAGAGAGGGCGATGGGAGGAGGTGGTGCGAGAGTGAGAGACACTGAATGTCCGATCAGTGAGGTATGAGGAGATCCAAGAAAGGGCTGAGTCCGTGATGCTGAGGGAGGAGAGGATTTTTATGAGGAGTGAGTGGTCAACAGTGTCAAAGGCAGAGGACAGGTCTAAGAGGAGAAGGATAGAGTAGTGACGTGAGGCTTTTGCGGTTAATAGGTCATTAGTGACTTTGGTTAGTCTATAAGATGGATGGAGATACCTGCATACACGAGCACAGTGAGGAAGAACAGGGGACTTGGGGCCCGATTTTAGTGATCGTGGAAGTCATAGTGGAGAGACACTAAGCGATTAGTCGTTTATCACCTAGCGATATCTTTGGCTTAACAGCCTCTCTTAGGCCAAAATTATCTCAGGCCTTAAGGGGTTAAAAACATAGTATACTGTGTAGCAGTCAGTGATTAGAGGACAGTAATGTAGCATCACTGTGGATGGCTCTGTAATGAGTAAACATACTAACTTCCATCTTTAAAGGGGTTGTCTCACTACAAGGATTAGTTTTTATCTTAAAGATTTTTCAAAAACAAGTCACTGTCCATTAACAGTGTCCTACCTATTCTGAGATATCCCCTCTTGTATGGACTGCATCAACTCCTCAGGTCGCTATAGCTACAGACCTGTTTGATCTCTCCTGATAGGATGCCAGCACTGGTTGCTATAGCTACAGACCTGGCTTCTGCTGCAGCCTAGTAGAAGCCAGTAAACACGCCCCTGAATTCAAAATGAAACCAAGAAAACAGGGTGAATCAATGTAGTGAGACAACCCCTTAAATCCTCTTCTAGCCCTAAACCTAAGTTTATTGCTCTAAAGTGTGCATAAAGTTAATTTTTCACGCTCAAACATGTCTTATTATGGATTTTCAAAGTAACAGCAATTTGACATCCTCCTCATGATATAATGATGTGAGTTACTTAGCAATAATACTTTGCATATTGCTGCAGATTCATTAAAGTTTCACGGGTTAATCTCTAAACTGTTAGTAGAGAAGACCAGCCTAAACATTTGGGATCCCTCTCTGGTTTACTCACCTTAATCTTATTTAGTCTTGAGAAAAGACGGCTATGGGGAGACATGATTAATTTATATAAGTATATAAGTGGTTCCTACAAAAACTATGTAGAAAACTATTTCATGTAAAACCCCCCTCAAAAGACAAGAGGACATTCCCTCCATTTGGAGAAAAAAAAGGATTAAATTTCCAGAACAGAAAAGCCTTCTTTACCACGACAACTATGAATCTGTGGAATAGCCGCCTGAGGAGCTGTCACAGCTGGAACAGTTGAGGGTTTCAGGAAAGGTTTAGATATCTACTTACTATTTACTACTAAATGATATAAATACTTCTGTAACTGTATAAAACATCTAGATCCAGTGTGATGGCAATTTTGGGATCAGGAATGAAATATCCCTGTAGAGCAGATTGGTTCATGCCTTATGGGTTCCAAGTCTTCATCAGTAGGGGAAAAAAAAGCTTAAAAATTCCTTATCACCTGCCTTCATCCACATCTTTTCCCTCCTTTGGTTGAACTTGATGCACATACGTCTATTTTCAACCGTACCAACTATGTAACTATATGTAACCCAGCAGTACCAGTGACATGGTGGATCCTGTTCAGATTCTCATAACCCATTGGATGGGGCAATCCAGTTACTCCCTTCAAGCACCTCATTGCAGCAACATGTGCTGTGGCCATGTTCACATGTACTATAACATTTAATGTATGTGGAATAACACACTGACACATATACAATGGCCAACATTCTTTTACCATGTGTAAAAGATTGTCTGCACTGCTTCTGATTTTAAGACTAATATATTTCTGATCTGTGACTATCAGTCCAGGCATGCTAGGCTCTCTTGCAACTATAAATTTATTGGCTGTTCTTTTTTGAATCCTCTGAAGCAGTGCTCTTTTCTTTGGCAAGTAAGATAATCAATGTTGTTTGATCAAGCGGTTTCTGTGGGCACACAAGCACTAGCTGGAAAGAAATATATTTTCAAATATGTGATCAATGAAGGTGTTTTTTTTTTCCCAGTTAAACAAACCATTGGCAGAATGCACTAGCTTCACTGGCAAGAGGACACTGGGTTTGGTTGATGCTCTTGCAACATCTGTAATTGTACCTCCCGTTTTTCCAGATACATTTTGGATTCGATTTTGAGTCTAAATAAACCATAGCTGCATCAATATACAGTATCTCACAAAAGTAAGTACACCCCTGACATTAAATATTGTATTATATCTGTTCATGGGACAAAAATGAAGATATGACACTTTGATACCATGTAAAGTAGTCTGCTTACAGCTTGTATAACAGTGTAAATTTGGTGTGCCCTCAAAATAACTCAACACATAACCATCAATGTCTAAACTGCTACAAAAGTGAGTACACCCATAAGTGAAAATGGACAAATTGTGCCCGAGGAGTCAATATTTTATTTGGCCACCATTATTTTCCAGCACTACCTTAACTCTTTTGGGCATGTGGTCCAATAGAGTTTCACAGGTTGCAGCCACTGGAATCCTCTTCCACTGTTCCATGACGACATCACGGAGCTGGTAGATGTTAGAGACCTTGCGCTCCTCCACCTCCCATTTGGGGATTCCCCACGGATGCTCCATAGGGTTTAGGTCTGGAGATATGCTTTACCAGTGCAGCACTTTTGCATTCATTTTCTTTAGCAAGGCAGTGGTCTCTTGCAGGTGTGCTTGGGCTCGTTATCATGTTGCAACACTGCCATGCAGCCCAGTTTCCAAAGGGAGAGAATCATGTTCTGCTTCAGTATGTCACAGTACATATTGGGATGCATGAATTCCTCAATGAACTGTAGCTCCTCACAGATGGCAGCACTCATGAAGCCCCAAACCATGACAATCTCACTACCATGTTTGACTGTAGACAACACACAATTGTACTCCTCACCTGGTTGCCACCACACATGCTTGATACCATCAAATAAGTTTGATGGGCAGTGTATGGTCTGAGCACTGACAGCCGTACCCTCCAACCCTTTAATCTCTGCAGCAAGAGCAATGCTGGGGGCACTCATACATACTATTTTGAAAAGGCAATCTCTGGATATGATGCTGAGCACGCACACTCAGCTTCTTTGGTAGAACATAGAGAGGCCTGTGCTGAGTGGAACATGTCTTGTTAAACCGCTGTATGGTCTTGGCCACCGTGCTGCAGCTCAGTTTCAGAGTGTAAGCAATCATCTTATAGCCTGGGCCATCTTTATCTAGAGTAATAATTCTTTTTTCAGATCCTCAGACAGTTATTTTCCATGAGGTGCCATTTTGAACTTTCAGAAACTGGTATAATAAAATGTGAGAGCCATAACAACAAATCTTGCTCCCCATTCACAACTAAGACATTGTAACACTAATAGGTCACATGACACTGTGGAGGGAAAATGGCAGATTGGGCACAATTTGTCCATTTTTACTCAGGGGTGCACTGACTTTCGTTGCCAACAGTTTAGACATTATTGAATGTGTGTTGAGTTGTTTTGAGGGCACACCAAATTTTCACTGTTATACAAGCTATATACTAAGTACTTTACATTGTATCAAAGTGACATATTTTCGGTATTGCCCATGAAAATATATAATACAATATTTACAAAAATGTGAGGGGTTTACTCACTTTTGTATACAATCCATTGTTTGTGAAACTATTAGTATATAAATGTAGAAGCTAAGAGTTCTTATTAGTCACAGATTACAAATATTTCTTGAAAATGGATAGGCAACAATATTTACTTAGTGTAAGTACTTTTTATTTAGCAATTTCCTATTTATCTTAGTAAATATGCTATAGTTTATTTCAACATGCTCTGGGAAAAAGTTATCTTCAGAGTTGGTTGTCCTTGCTGTACAATAGGCCTCTTACACCAGTGTCGGTTGCAGCTCAGTAAATTCACAGTACAGGGAAGGATTGCCCCATATCATGCTCTGTATGCTATGACCTATTGATTAGTAAACTAGACTGATCCAGTCCTGCCTCTATTAGTAAAACTCCAAAGTATTGTAATATGTTTCTATACATGTAGAAAGCATGTTTTGACATATTAAGAAGATGGGACTACCTATGTGACCAAATTTAAGGGATGTTCCCATCTCACACTTTAATGACATATTGGTAGCATGTGCCATCAAAGTGTGAAAGATATACACTCACCGGCCACTTTATTAGGTACACCATGCTAGTAACGGGTTGTACCCCCTTTTGCCTTCAGAACTGCCTCAATTCTTCGTGGCATAGATTCAACAAGGTGTTGCAACGATGCTCAATTGGTACCAAGGGGCCCAAAGAGTGCCAAGAAAATATTCCCCACACCATGACACCACCACCACCAGCCTGAACCGTTGATACAAGGCAGGATGATCCATGCTTTCATGTTGTTGACGCCAAATTCTGACCCTACCAACCGAATGTCGCAGCAGAAATCGAGACTCATCAGACCAGGCAACGTTTTTCAAATCTTCTACTGTCCAATTTCGATGAGCTTGGGCAAATTGGAGCCTCAGTTTCCTGTTCTTAGCTGAAAGGAGTGGCACCCGGTGTGTGTCTTCTGCTGCTGTAGCCCATCTGCCTCACAGTTCGCCTTACTGATCGTACAGAGATGCTCTACTGACTACCTTGGTTGTAACGTGTGGCTATTTGAGTCACTGTTGCCATTCTATCAGCTCGAACCAGTCTGCCCATTCTCCTTTGACCTCTGGCATCAACAACGCATTTCCGCCCACAGGACTGCCGCTCACTGGATGTTTTTTCTTTTTCGGACCATTCTCTGTAAACCCTAGAGATGGTTGTGCGTGAAAATCCCAGGAGATCAGCAGTTTCTGAAATACTCAGACCAGCCCTTCTGGCACCAACAACCATGCCACGTTCAAAGGCACTCAAATCACCTTTCTTCCCCATACTGATGCTCGGTTTGAACTGCAGGAGATTGTCTTGACCATGTCTACATGCCTAAATGCACTGAGTTGCCGCCATGTGATTGGCTGATTAGAAATTAAGTGTTAACGAGCAGTTGGACAGGTGTACCTAATAAAGTGGCCGGTGAGTGTAGGTCCCACCACTGGAACCTGCACATATAGTTGAAACCAGAAGTTTACATGCACTATATAAAAAGACACATACAGTGAAGGAAATAATTATAGTTACATAGTTAGTACGGTGGAAAAAAGACACGTGTCCATCAAGTTCAACCAAAGGTGGGTTGAAAATGTGGTTGAAGGGAGGGAAACACTGAAACACTCTAAGCCCAGCCTCCCCACTGGTTAATGCCCTGAAACCATAAGGCAAGAACCAATCTGCTCCAGGGAAGTCCCCATCTCTAACCCCGGAGGATCCAGAATTTTACATAGCTACGTACGCATTAATATCTAAGCCTTTCTTGAAAGTCCCAACAGTTCCTGCTGTGATCAGCTCCTCAGGCAGGCTATTCCACAGATTTATAGTTCTTACAGTGAAGAACGCTTTTCTCCTCTGGAGATTGAATCCTTTTCTCTCTAGCCGAAGGGAATGTCCCCTTGTCTTTTGAGGGGGCTTTACATGAAATCATTTTTCGCCATACTTTTTGTAGGGACCATTTATATATTTATATAAATTAATCATGTCCCTCCGAACCCATCTTTTCTCAAGACTAAATAAGTTCTACTAACCTCTCCTCATAACTAAGATGCTCCATTCCTCTTATAAGTTTGGTTGCTCGTCTTTGCGCTCTCTCTAGCTCATAATTAAATTTTTTCTATAAACTGGAGCCCAGAACTGAACAGCATATTCTAAGTGAGGACGCACCAATGCTTTAAACAATGGTAGAATTACATCCTTGTCCCGCGATTCCATGCCTCTTTTACTACACGCCAATATCCCACTTGCATTAGAGGCAGCTGATTGACACTGCATGCTGTTCTGTAGTCTAGGATCTACAAGGACGCCCAGATCTTTCTCAACAAGCGATTCTCCCAGTTTTTCTCCTCCTAGGACATATGATGCCAGCAGCTTATTTGTACCCAGATGCAGAACTTTACATTTATCCCCATCGAACCTCAGTTGCCACGTGGATGCCCCAACACTTGTTATGTCCATGTCTGCTTGCAATTTATGAGCATCATCCATTGATTGCACTACCCTGCATAGCTTGGTGTCATCTACAAAAATAGAAACCGTGCTATTGATCCCTTCCACAATATCATTTATAAATACATTAAATAAAAGAGGACCCAATACTGAGCCCTGTGGCACACCACTCACAACCGGGGACCACTTAGAGTAGGAGTCATTTACCACCAGGAGTCATTTACAATCTGATAGCCAGTTTTTAATCCAATTATACACTGTTATCTCTAACCCAGTGGATTCTAATTTATCTAACAAACGCTTATGAGGGACAGTGTCAAACACCTTTGCAAAGTCTAAAAACACAATATCCACAGCTGCCCCGCTATCCAGACTTCTACTCACCTCTTCATGAAAGCAGATCAGGTTGGTTTGACAACTTCTGCCCTTAGTAAAACCATGCTGGCAATCACTTATAGTATTGTATTCTTCTACATATTCATGTATATAGTATGAGCCCCTCAAACATTTTACCCACAACAGATGTTAAACTTACTGGTCTATAATTACCTGGACAAGATTTGGAGCCTTTTTTGAAGATGGGAACTACATTTGCCTTGCTGCAGTCTCCTGGTACTATACCAGTCACCAGGGAATCTCTAAATATCATGTACAGGGGCACAGAGATAACCAAGCTGAGCTCTTTAAGAACTCTTGGGTGTATGCTATCAGGACCTGTAGCCTTGTTCACATTAATCTTATTTAACTTGGCTTGGACCCTTTCTACACTGAGCCAATCAATTATAGCAGATGTATTAACGAATGTGTGATATCTTTGATCCCTTTCTAATTTTGTAAGTTTGCTCACTGACAAAGACATGAGGTTAGGTTAATTTTAACATTGAGAGATAGAATATCCAAAATAAAATCCAGAAAATCACATTGTATAAATTATATAAATTAATTTGCATTTTGCTGAGAGAAATAAGTATTTGATCCTCTACCAACCATTAAGATTTCTGCCTTCTACAGACCACTTAGATGCTCCTAATCAACTCGTTACCTGCATTAAAAACAGCTGTCTTAGTTACCTTTATTAAAGACTCCAGTCCACAGACTCAATTAATCAGTCAGACTCTAACCTCTACAACATGGGCAAGACCAAAGAGCTTTCTAAGGATGTCAGGGACAAGACTGGAGACCTGCGCAAACCTGGAATGGGCTACAAAACCGTAAGTAAAATGCTGGGAGAGAAGGAGACAACTGTTGGTGCAATATAAAAAATGGAAGAAATACAAAATGACGTCTTCGACTCGAATTTGGGGCAATGCAAAATCTCACCCTGGGAAACCTTGATCAGAGGAAGGTTAAGATCAGCCTAAAACTCGGGGGGGAACTTGCGAGCGGGGCCCTTTCAACCTTGTATTTTTCGAAAATTTTGTTTTTTTTTTGTTTGTACTTATCCCCCTAAATTGAAAAGGTGGGGAATATCTTGGCGCTAAAATAAAGATGAAAATTTAATAATAATAATAATAAAATTTGAAAAGGCAGCGGGCACAGTCCCCAAAGAAAATCAGGTAAACCATTTTCTGAAAAGGGTTTAAAATCCTGTTTGCCCGCAAGGCCCCTCCCTTTTCAAGAAGAAACATTCGGGGCCCGTCGAAGTTTGCTAATGAAAACAATTCGTAGTGACGGAAAAGGTGCGGGGCAGATGAACAAAAATTGAGCTTTTGGGGCATTAACTCAACCGCCATTTTTTGGGAAAAAAATGCTCCATGAACCCAAAAAAAACCGTCCCCACTGGAAGCATGGGTAAAACATTACTTATTTTTGGGTGTGTTTTTTTGCAAAGGGGCATATGACTCTTCACTCATCAGGGGAATGGATAGCCAGTACCGAAAAATCCGAGTGCAACCCCCTTTCCCTCCCCAACATTAAAAATGGATTATGGCGGACTTCCAGCAACAAATGCCCCAAAACAACAGTCAAAGAAACAAAGGATGGCTCAAAAAAAAGCACATTAAGTCATGGAGTGGCCTACCATCCCAAACCCTTTTTTTTCATAGAAAACTTTGGAGGGAGTTAAACCCTTTTTTGCTACAATAGCCTAAAAAACTTAATTTATCTACAGTAGAAGTCTGCGAAAGGAGTGGACCAAAAATTTCCTCCCCATTTTGGCAAACCCTAATTTTTCCTAAAAAAAACTCTCACTCGGGGCTTCCAAAAAGGGGTTTTCCACCAAGTTTTGGGGGCCCACATGCAAAAAAACTGTCTTTCTAAGATTTTTCTGTTGCCCAAAAAACCATCGTTTTCCCCTTTCATTTCACTAGTGCTCAAGAAAAAAAAAGGCCCCACCGATGTCGATTGGTTGCTAGGGCAACAAAAAAAGTCTTAAAACCAAGAATTTCATACATGCCCCCCAAAAGTCTTGTTTGCCAAGAAAAATACTTATTTCTCACGCAAAATGCAAAAAATGTATAAATTATATAATGTATTTCTGAATTTTATTTTTAACTATCCTCAATTTTTAAAAATAACCTACCCCAAAATTATACCTTTTTCTGTCTTTTTCAGGGGCCAAATTTTACAAAATAAAAGGAATAAAATGATTATTTCCTTCACTTATCATGAACTGACCATTTTGTAACCCCCTTGCTCAAAACCGTCTTTTCAGCTTTCCCATAAATTTGCAACGGTTGAGATCTGGTTTTTTGTGATGGCCACCCAAAAATTACTTGGTTATCCTTAACCACTTTGTAACCAATTTGGCTATGCTTGGGGTCATTGTCCTTTTGGGAAGCCCCATTTCCACCCAAGCTTTACTTCCGGCTGAGGTCTTTAGATGTTGCTTCAGTATTCCCACATATCTTTTCCCTTTGATGTCATCTTTTTTGTGAAGTGCACCCTCCTGCACAAAACAACGCCACAACAGAGCGCACCCCTTGTTTCACATTGGTATGTTCTTGGGCTCCAAGTTTCTCCCTTTTTCCCAAACAAGCTGGTCATTAGGCCAAAAATCCCCAATTTTTGTTTCACAGACCACAGGGCATTCTCCAAAAAATTAGGTCTTTTTCCTGTGGCATTTGCAAACATTAACTTTCTGTTATATGTTTCTTTTGTAATGGGTTCTTTTGGAGAATGGCCCTTTTACCGAGTTGACACCTTTCTCTTTCACTTTGGGTAAGACACAATTTTACCACTTCCGCCCCATTTTCACATGGCCTTTTTGCTTTTTTTCTTGGGGGATATCACATGCGGACAAAGGGACGTACATCTTGGACACAGAACCCCTTTTTCATAACGGTATGATGACTGACATTTCCCCTCTTTTTGTACTTGTGAATTTTAGTACAGATGAACAAGGTACCTCATATCTGAAAATTGCACCCAAAGAGATACAACTTGGCAAGTCCAAAGTTTTCCCTTTTTGATACTTTACATTTATTTAGACTTTTCCCGATTTGCACACAGAAGCAAAAAGGGTTTTTTGGGGTTTCATTAAAAAAAACTCCACAATGGTCTCTATCCTTTTTCAACAAACCTAAAACAGAACTTCCAAAAACATGAACTATCTAATGGCCGTCCCAAATTGTTTTAAAAGGCACAGAATCCAGTGTAAAACTTTTTGATTTCAGAAAATAATAAAAAAACCTTAAATAATTCCTGATACCCTTATTCTGGCATTTTGGGAAAAATAAAAATTTTTTTTTAACTTAACGACAAAAAAGGGTTTTTTTTTGGGTTTATTCGATTTTACTGAAGTGAAAAAACAAGCATAAATATCAAAATAAATTCTGATTTCAACTGTACTCTGGAAATGGGGGCCCCCAAAAATCTCGTTTAAAAAGAGTCATCACACTTTTGCACAACTTTACATTTTGCCTAATCGTTTTTAGCATAGTCACATGTGTTCGACGTACTTGGAACTTCCATAAACAGAATGGAGTATCCCTTTTTTGCCAACGTTTTGACATGTTGGCTGGTGCTGATTATTTTGAGGGCCCAAATTTATACTGAAAAACGTACCCTAAATTACTTTACATTTTATAAAGTGTCATATTTTCAGTGTTGTAAACCATAAAAAGATATAAACAATAAATTTAAAAATAGGGTGTCTTAATTTTTAAGATAATATATTGTTTTTTGAAACTATTTGTATATAAATATAGAAGCTAACAATTCTTATTGGTCACAGACTATATTTTTTTAAACGGATGGAGCAATAATATTTACTAAGTGTAATTTCCTTTTTTTTTAGCATTTTCCCATTTAAACTTTTAAAAAATCTACATTTTATTTCAAAATTTCCAAAAAATAAATACAGTAATTTAAGTTGGGTTTTCCTTTCGTACAATAAACCCCTTACCTTTCTCCCGTGCAATTTCAATCCGTTCCACAAAACAGGAAGGATTGTCCCATATCATGCCCTACATGCTTGACTAGGGGGTTGTAAACTAGAGTGATCCAGTCTTGCCTCTGCCTAGGAAAACTATAAAGTACTGTAATTTGTTTCTGGACGTGTAGAAAGCATGTTTTGATATACTAAGAAGATGGGACTACATATGTGACCAAATTTTAAGGGGTGTTCCCATCTCACAGTTTGATGACATATCGATCGGATATGCCATGAAAGTATGAAAGGTGCGGTCGCCACCACTGGGACCTGCACGTATATCTCTGGAAATAAGGCCCCAAAATTATCTGTTCAGAACAGTGTCGTGGCTTCTGTGGCTTGGCTAAATATCCCTTTTGCTTCAAAACCCAGTGGTCAAACAATTGAGATTGTTTCATCCAAAAAGGGGGCGCTTACTCTCAGCTCCTTCCCATAATCCCTTGTATATGCAGAGCTTTTGGATGCAAAAGGCATTTCGAATCTCCACACCTTTATAGGCCGCTCTCCTAAGGGAGATCTTCCTTTCAGAATAAAGTCGGTCCCACTAGCACACGACTCTCAATTCTGTTCTATAGGAGTTTCCAGCATATTCGTGGGTCCTTACTGAAACACCATAAATAGATAGAAGAAGTGTGGAAAGCACAACCAATTCTTGTTTCGACAACTTTTAAGGGCCTGGTCCCGAGATAGCTTTGGGTTTCACAGGTGTGACCTGCACCTATCATAGATTGATGGCATATCCTTTAGATATGTTATTAAAGTGCGAGATGGGAATGCCCCTTTAATTCTAAATTTAATTAAACAATATTCTAACTTCTAAATTGTAGTATAATCAGAACTCTTTTTAGAATTGTATACATATACTTTGTCAGGGCTGGAACTTGGCTTATAGCTTTTGCAATAACTAGATTAGTTACCATAAATCTTATTAATTCCCAACGTTGATCTATGCTCTGAGCATGTATAAAAATCTGTGTATATTTATCAACGACATTAATATAAATACCCAGGGAGTTTCACCACTTCATGTTAACATGGATAACCCCAAAGCAATGTGTGGCTGATAAACATAGTTTTACAGTCACAATAAGTTGAACACACTTTTAGAACTAAATTACTTTACCTGCTAATGTTACCAACAAACAACACAAAAACAAACCAGCAGTGCTCAACAAATGCCAAAATACAGATAAACAGTGAATATATGAATTATTTCAAATTGCATTACTACTACATTGATTTTATATGACAAGCAGAGGCTCTTTACACACATTTGAAAAAATTGACAACTCTACACTAATGGCAACCTCATTTAGACCCCCCCATTACAGATTTGCCATGCAGTGCTTTCCCAGCATACTCTGGTCTTTTAAAAAAACGTCTCAGGATAAAAGGGTACCGGAAAAATTACATTTTAAACAAACCTGCCCAACATCGCCCGTACCCCAACCCTTTGGGTTAAAACTAAATAATTTCCCCTCCTTTTGACTGGAAAGAAACTTTCCTCCATTAGATGTTCACACAAAAATCAATATTAGACACTATCTAGGACTAGAAGCAGTCAGGTCCTATTTAAATACAGATGATTTTTTAACTTCACTAACCTTTTTATGGGTAAATTTGAAACAACTTAAATCCCTTCGACACAATTTGAAATATTTTTGTAGATACAAAAACCCTTAAATTTAATTTGGAAGAATGCAGGAAAATGCACTTTGGGGATTTTTTTAAATAAAAATGAAAGGGGAAATAAAAATCATGATCCCGCAAAAACACAGGGAAATTATCTTCTTAGATCTTTGTCTTTTTGTACATAATGACACTATACATTAAAAGAATTAATTTAAGAAATGTGACTCAGTTACCTACAGTTTGATAGCAGTCACCACCGCAGTTGGGTTAGAAATGTTCCGCATGAACAATTTCGGAGACTACGAAAGAACTGTATGGATAATACAGTACACGTTTTAATGATCAAGCAGATTATTTCACAAAAATAATTCCTTCAAAAAGGCTTCCCAGAAAAATTGTTAGTGAATGCAAAAGCCTTCAGCTATTTCCAAGAGGAATACTTAAAGGGGTTTTCTCACTACATTGATTCATCTTACCTCAGTCCTGTTTTCTTGGTTTCATTTTGTATTCAGGGGCGTGTTTACTGGCTTCTACTAGGCTGCAGTAGAAGCCAGGTCTGTAGCTATAGAAACCATTCCTGGCAGCCTATCATGAGAGAGTAAACAGGTCTGTAGCTATAGTGACCTGAGGAGATGATGCAGCCCATACACGAGGGGATATCTAGGAATAGGTAGGACACTGTTAATGAACATATATTGCAAAGTGACTTGTTTTTGCAAAATCTTTAACATAAAAAGCAATTCTTGTAGTGAGGCAAACCCTTTCAATCCTTCCCAAGATATGCTTTCTAAAAAGTCATCAAAAAATCAATGGAGAATAGTAACTTTAGTTTTATTACTACTTTTCACTCCCAACACAGAGAGATTCACTCTATTTTGAACAAACATTGGAAGTGCTACCAGTTTTAAAACCAATACTTCCCCCCAAACCTTGCATCATCCATCGATGGGCAACAATCATCAAAAACACTATAGTACCATTTTTGCACTCCGCCCACCTCCACACGTTTTAAATCAGTCTAGTGTGTTCAGTAGCTGGTCCTTTCACTCCCTGAAGTATGGAAGTCTGAACAGGCTCCAAGAGAGGTAACTTTAGTGTTAGGACTCACCTACATTGGGGGCCCCTGACGAAATGGGAAGGTTTAGCTTAAGCACTTTTGATCAAAATTGTGAACTAAGAACCCCAAATTTTCATATATCCTTAGCAGAAATGCATTTTTCAAAAATTCCTATGTGCCTTTGATGTTTTCTTAGTTGATAGTGTGCTGCTGACATTTGGAATGTGTATGTACAGTATATTACTGCCGTGCCAGTGTGCACCTATGCTCATTTTTTAAAAAAAAAGTTTTTGGATGTGCAAAGCCAAATATTGTCTTTTTAGTCTGTATTAGGAGTGGCTGCCTCATTGGCTTTTTGCACTCCGCCCTCCTCCACAGGTTTTTAAATCAGTGTAGTGTGTTCAGTAGCTGGTCCTTTCACTCCCTGAAGTATGGAAGTCTAAACAGGGTCCAAGGAGAGGAAACGTTTAGTGTTAGGACTCACCTACATTGGGGTCCCCTTGACGAAATCGGAAGGTGAGCTTAAGCACTTTTGATCAAAATTGTGAACTAAGAACCCCAAATTTTCATATATCCTTAGCAGAAATGTATTTTTCAAAAAATCCTATGTGCCTTTGATGTTTTCCTAGTTGATAGTGTGCTGCTGACATTTGGAATGTGTATGTATATTACTGCCGTGCCAGTGTGCACCTATGCTAATTTTTTTTTCAAAAAAGGTTTTTGGATGTGCAGAGCAAAATATTGTCTTTTTAGTACCATCGAGGCTGAAACAACTTCTAAAAGAAACAAATAAATCGGAATCAGAAATTCTTCCGACACTTGGGGAGTCTCACCATGTGGATTTCTGACATGTAAATGTTGTGGATTACTATTATAAAGCAATACCTTTTGCTCACAATTCACAGGGGCAAATTTTTTTTACAAAAAAAAGACATTTTGACTGCTCCATTTAAACGAAAATCTATTTGTTTACTGGTTTTTTTGGAAATACAGTACATCCGGTCAAAACTATTACAAAAAAAATAAAAAAAAAAAAAAATGAATCGCTTTAATGTCACCCACAGCAAATTAAAACACAGCTTAACCACACATTCTTCTACTCAACACATGGGGAAAAACGCGTTTTTTTCCATTCAGCCCAAAAAAACGGGATTCCAGAAAAAATCCCTAAACCCAAACCCCAAAAATTTGGGAAAATTCTATAAAAAATTAAAAAAAATGTCCCCAAAAGGGTTCTTAATGAAATGCAGGATTTTATACACTAAATTTTCCTAATAAATTTTTTAAATCTCTCTCTCCACCAAAAATTTTTTTTTTTAAAAACCATAGGACCTTTCCCAGCAGGGTGCTTTTCCTGGGAACCTAAATACATACTCACAAAACCTGCCTTTCCCCCCGATTCGTCACGAGGTCAAAAGTTTGATTAAAGGGGACCACCTTTTAATTTGTTCATTATAGTCAGTTAAACATCGAATCATATATTAGAATGAGATTTCTTTAATTGAAAATTTTAACTTTAAAAGGGCGACTTTTTGGGAACCCGGGCTGCCCCCAAAAAAAAAAAAAGCTGCCCTTACCCCCTTTTCTATAAATGTATGAACAGCCGAACGAACCCAAACTATGGGGGCAATAAGCACCTGCACAACGCTTTTTTAAGTGCCCAAATTTGTTTAAGGGGGGGATCTGGGGGCGTCACACAAAAATTCATAGAATTATAAAAAATTTAAATGAATCTATACACGAAACCTGGGCGCAGACAGTTAAAACAAGCGAGACCAATTTAAGGGGGTTTTGCCTCAGAAAAGACTTGCCAAAACTACAATGCGAGTGAAAGTATGCCCCTGCAAAAGATCAGGTTCATACTTTTTAAAAGCATTCTACCCCACCTAAAAGCTATTTAAAAACGGCCTGTCAGGGGCCGGGGTTTCATACTTTTCGCCCTTTAATTGGGAGTTCTATATTATTTATAAGCTCTTGAACCAGTTTAATGTATATTTTTAAATTATATTGTATAACCTCTTTTTCTGCGGGGACTTGAACAGGGGTTTTTTCCCCAAAAAATTTTAACCACTCCCCGACATATGACGAAATTGAGAAACGTCATAGTCCCGGTAAGAAGCTTTGAAAGGGGGGATTGGGGCTAATTGCAGCAAACACCCCCTGTTAAAACGGGGGTTTGGTGATGTTTAACCCCTTAGACTCTGCAGAAAAGATGGTCACGGCGTCTACATCAATGAGAAACGGTGCCTGCCCCTTTACTTTGGGATCGGGGCGCCCCTTTTTAAAGGGCCCTCCTTTTGGGAAGGGCCCTTCCCAAATTTGCTCCCAAAAATTTTATTTTTAAACTACTTCCTCCCCCAGGCAGGAAGTAGAAAAAAAAATTGCCATCTTGAACCCCTTTAATAAATTGCATTCCCAAAGCTTTAGGCTGTTTTAACAATCGCGCCCCCAAATTGGTGAAGTACCTGGGGACTCAAAAAATAAAAAAAAAAATTTTTTTTTTTTTAAATTTTAACGCGAAAAAAAAAAAATTAAAAGCTGAAATCACCCCCCCCTTTTGCCATTTTACAAATAAAAAAAATATAAAAAGTTTGGTATCGCCATGTCTGAAAAAGTCTGATCTATTAAAATATAACATATTTTTTCCCGTACGCTGAACAACGTAGAAGAAAAAAATTCCAAATGCCAGAATTGCCCTTTTTTTGGGCATTTCCCCTTTCCCCCTAAAAATTGGAATAAAATTTATCAAAAAAGCGAATGTTTTTTCAAACTGGGACAAAAAAAAAGTATACTTCAAACCCCCAAAAAATCCCCCCACTCAAGTCCATAGGGTTAGTACCCCCAAAGTTAATTTTATCACAGAAAAAAATGGCCCCAGCAAAAAAGTGATAAATAGAAAAATTTTTTGGGAAAAATTTTTTAAAGGGGAACCCCCAAAAAAAAAAGAAAAAACCCTAAAAGGCTTGTCCCCCACTGCACCAGTTTTGGAAAGGGCCCGGGTTTTTTAAAACAGTTTTTTGGTTTTGCCTCTCTAAGTTAAGAGCTATCAGCAAGAACATGATAAGTTTCCAAAGTGTTTTGTCCTATACCTTTTTTTATGGGAAAAGGGGGGAAGTTTTTTAAGCCCGGTTTTCAAAAAAGTTTTATTTTTCCCCAAAACCTCACCAACCAAATTTAAAATAACTGGGTTTTATGCAGTTTTGAAAAAGGGATCCTTTTAAAGTATGGAAAGTAAAATTAAAATTAAAAAAAAATGGGAAACCCTTAATTTTTTAATTTTTTAGGGACATTTATAATAGTTTCCCAAAAATAGAAAAAAACGTTCTTGGGCCCCTCACCCGCAAATCCTGAAACACTGAACACGGGGCAAAGGAAGAAACCACCGGCTTTCTGGTATGTTTCGTTTTAAGAGTCCCCAAAACGGGGGCTTGGGAAACGTAAGATGCGTATTCAACACTTGCCGTTTTATGATTTTAAAATTTTTTATACGAAATTTTTGGGATGTAAACCCAAAAAAAATGTTTTTGGGAATTTTTAACCGAAGTGGGTGGGAAAAACATTTTTTCTTTTAAGGAATTTATAAAAGACAGCACACAACAAAAATTTCTTCAAATGTAACATATGTAAAGAATTTGCCTTTGCATGGTTTTTCTTAAGTTACTTTGGTTTTCTCAAACACTCCAAAAACTACTGATAAAAATGGTCCTATAGTGTTTGAACTGGGGAAATTGTTTTTGTTAGGTGCATACTTCTCTATGATGCTACACTGCTCTTATCTAAGTTATAGAACACTGTTGGAGCTGTGCAGTAATAAAATACACTTCTTTATCTTTAAGAACTTCTGTGTCATTCTATAGCTTTAATACCCATAAATTCAAAGCCAGGGTGGGACTCAAAAGAAAATATTGCATAATCTGTAACAATAGTCCTAAATATTTCATCCTACATTGTGTCTACATGTAAATGAAAAGCTTAAGGAGCTGAATCACTGCTGTAATTCATACAGTCTGGCTCACTCTATAAGAGTAATTTTCCACAAATAAATGACAGATGCAGGCAGTCCAAAGATATACAGTTGAAACCAGAAGTTTACATACACTATATAAAAAGACACATATGCCTGTTTTTCTCACTATCTGACATGAAATCAGGAACCAAAATTATTTATATTTGTTAAATGCTAGAGTTATGAAAGAGAGAATTTTTAAGGCATTTTTATTACTTTCTTTAAAGTCAAAAGTTTACATACACTAGAATTACTATGCATTTAAACAAATTGGGACAGCCCATATGATGATGTGATGTCTTTGGAAGCTTCTGATAGGTTTATTGGCAACATCTGAGTTAATTAGAGACACCTCTGTGGATGTATTTTAAAGCCCCACCAGAAAACCACTGCTTCTGTGTGTAAATATCATGGGATAGTCTAAAAAAAACCAAAATATCAGGAAGAAATTGTGGACTTGCACAAGTCTGGATATCTTTGGGTGAAATTTTCCAATATCTGAAGGTGTCTCATTCATCTGTACAAACAATTATACACAAGTACAAACAAGATGGGAATGTCCAGCCATCATACCGCTCAGGAAAGAGACGGGTTCTGTGTCTCAGAGATGAACGTGCCTTGGTCTGACATGTGCAAATCAGTCAAAGAACGTAAGCAAAAGTCCTTGTGAAGATGCTGGAGGAAGCTGGTAAGATTGTGTCATTATTCACAGTGAAATGAGTTCTGTATCAACATGAGCTGAAAGGCCACTCAGCAGGAAGAAGAATAATAACAAGGACACAAGCTATTTATGGAAGAATACTGATCATTAGAAATTGCTAAACTTTTAACCCTGTATTATAGAACTTTAGAATTTATTGATTTCCATATCACCATTACTCCAAAAGAAACATATAAAAGCCAGATCAATGTTTGCACAGGAACAAAAACCTACGGTTTTGGAGACATGTCCTGTGATCTGATGAAACTAAAATGAAACTGTTTGGCCATAATGACCATTGTTACATTTGAAGGAAAAAGGGAGAAGCTTGTAAGTCTAAGAACACCATCCCAACTGTGAAACACGAGGATGACAGCATCTTATTGTGGTGCTGTTTTGCTGAAGGAGGGACTGGTGCACTTTACAAAATAGATTTCAACCGCCTACCCTGCCAAATGGAAAAGACGGCCCTGATCAGAGCTCACCTTTTATTTCATGTAGTGCTCTGGAAAAATAAAAGCTGAGCTCTGATTGGTTGCTCTGGGCAACAACGACAGTCTTACTGCTCGACGGCTCTCATACATAAGGCCCTAAGGGCCACATGTATGAATCCCGACGGGTCGGGGCGCACCTGTCCGCTAGTTTTCCGGCGGAATCTGCGCCTGATTTATGTCGGGGCCGGGGCGTGCTCATACATACAATGTAAAGTCCGCCGCACCTCGCCTGTGTTTTAGGCGAAGTGCGGGTCCGAGGCGCAGTGCGGGGCTGCGCCTAGGATTCGGCGCCAGAGGTAGTGCACTCATACATGCGGGGAAAAGTCCGCCGCGCCTCGCCAGTGTGTGTGGGGCACAGTGCGGGGACATGGGCGCAGTGCGGGACTTAGGCGCCGTGCGGGGATGCTCCGAAAAACTGTTCCGATGCGAGACAGGCTGGAGCGGCGAGAAATCATTCCAGATGTCGGTGCGGAGTATAAATCAAAAATCACCTTTATAAAGGCGTTCAACATTCTCAGGAAAAGAGCTGAAACCTCAAAAATAAAAAATACATACAACACAAGCACTTGCCAATATCCTAATTCAAGACTTAGGATATTGGAAATTAGCAGGAAATCCCGTAATTCAAAATCAGAAAGCTATTCTGATTGGTCGGCATAAACCGGCCAATCAGAATAGGAGCGACAGTGAACCATTAAAACCTATGGGGAAGTTTAGACCAATCAGAATCCACGGCGGGATAGTTCAAAATACAGTAAAAATGCTGAAAAGAGCTGATTGGTTCAGCTACCGGGGGCTTGGCTAGCTCAGCCAATTAGAATAGGTGCGACAGAGACCCATTCTAGTCTATGGAGAAGTTAAGACCAATCAAAATCCACAGCGGGATAATTCAAAATACAGTAAAAAGACAGAAAAGAGCTGATTGGCTGAGCTAGCGGGTGCTTGTCTATCCCAGCCAATCAGAGCACGAGCTACTTCTCCCATTATAGTCTATGGAGAGATGGGCGCACTGAAATCTCGGCACTCAGCGCCGTGCGGCATGAAGTATTAATCAAAAAATTATTTTTATTAAATGTAAAACATTATCAGATAAAGAGCAGAACCCTTCTTTACAAATAAAGCAGTTAAAAACCCGAACAACGCGTTTGTCGCTGAGACCGGCGCTACATAGGGAATTGCAATAGAGAGAATCGCCAGGAAATACAGTAATTCAAATTGTTTAAGCTATTCTCATTGGTCGGCATAAACCAGCCAATCAGAATAGGAGCGACAATGTCCCATTCTAACCTATGGAGAAAAATTGACCAATCATATTCAAAGGCGGGACAGTTCAAAATACAATAAAAATGCAGAAACGAGCTGATTGGTTGAAGCGGCGGGGGCTCGTCCAGCTTAGCCAATCAGAGCGCGAGCTACTTTCTCATAGAGTTCTATGGGGAAAAGAAATTCTGAGCGCGCTCTGTGATTGGCTAAGTTAAAAGAGGCGCCGTTATTTGGACCAATGGGAGAGCGAGCGACGCTCCTATGGGTTTTCTAATGCAATCTGAAATAAAACTGTACATGGCCGAAATCAAATTATAACACTACAGAAGTTGTCCCGATGTGTATATAAAATGAATAATAATATGGGGGTAACGGAAAAAAAAATATTAAATCAATAAAATCATGTTTATTTCTTTATTTTCGTTAGCCAAGGATCAATAGTATGGGTGCAACGAAAATAAAGACGAGCCCCCGCCACTTCAACCAATCAGCTCGTTTCTGCATTTTTACTGTATTTTGAACTGTCCCGCCTTTGAATATGATTGGTCAATTTTTCTCCATAGGTTAGAATGGGACATTGTCGCTCCTATTCTGATTGGCTGGTTTATGCCGACCAATGAGAATAGGTTTCAGAATTTGAATTACTGTATTTCCCGACAATTTCCAATATCATAATTCTTGATATTGCGCCGTTCTAGAGTTTTGGAAAGTGTTTTTTTTTTATTATGTTTATTTTTTACGTTCAGCTCTTTTCTGACACTGTTTTCGCCTATATAAAGGTGATTTTTTCGGAATCATACTCCTGCTGCACGGAGCGGAGCGCCGAGATTTCTGTTGCGATCTTCGATCTGCTTCCTCGCATGTTCGGATCCTGCTTCACTTTGCCTCTGTCGGAGGATTTAGACCAAAAAAAACCTGGTCTACCTGTCGGAGCTGCCGAGCGCTGCACTGCGCCTCGCTTTGCCGACTCGCCATCGTACATGCCTCGAAGTTTTCGAGCGCGCCGCGTCCCGCCCCGGAACGCCTACCCCGCGCCCACACCGCGCCCACTGCCCGCCCCTTCATGCGGGGCGCAGCTGAAAGTGGCGAACACTGCGCCTAACACTGAATCCCTGCGTCCGACAGCGGGATTCGGGCGGGAGGCGCAGTATACGCCAGAAAACAGGCGAAAAGCCCGTTCATACATGTCGCCCTAAGTGTTCAAATTACATTGTAGAAAATTACAGCAGGAAAAAAACAGCTTATCTCCATAAATAAAATAAAAAAATACTAATAGACTTACCCAGATATACACCATGAAGCACTGGAGCCTCATTACCTTCTTCTAACAGCCTAGTAGTAGTGAGGATGTGAGCGACAGCACCGGAACTTAAGATTTGGTAGTCATATTCAGGACATTGACCCTATTTATTGTAAAGTTACTTTGGAGAGACAAGTCATGGAGAAACCTGTTTTGTGTATGTGTGAATGTTTCATGGGCTGAATCTGGTGAAATTTAACCCCTTACCGACATTTGATGTTACTATACGTCAAGGTCGGGTAGAAGTTCCTGCAACTTGACGTATGGGTAGGTTATGGAGATCTTGCGATCTCACAAGCGGAGCATGTAAGATGGCGGCATGGGACCAGCGGTACATTATCAGTGGCATCATGCCGTGGGTTATTAACCCTTCGCTATCACGATCTATCATGACTGTGATAACGAAGTTGCAGGCAGGAGGAGTGAGCTGCAATTGCAGTTAGCTGCGCTCCGCGCCACTACTGGTCCCCTTACCCGACAGCCCTGATGCTTTAATAAAGCATCCATTCTGTCTGGTGAGGTCACCATGCCCGCAATGCATTTTGGTGCGGTGATTGACAGTCGCCATGGAGACCAGTCCACAGCGATAAACTGTGTACTGACCTCCTATTGTATGAGTGATTTGAAAATCACTATGGGGAAAAGTGAAAGAGAAAGTGAAAAAGTAAAAAAGTTTTAAAAAGTGCAACACAAACATAAGAAATAAATAAAAACACGTACATCACCATTTTCCCATTACAAACGCCAATCGTCCCAAAAAAGATAAAAAATAAATAAAGTACAATAAAGTAATCAAAAGTAAATAAAGTTTGGCATTGCCGCGTGCGTAATGACCTACCCTATACATTTGTAATGTTATTTAACCCGCACGGTGAAAGCCGTAAAAAAAAAAAACAGTCACAGAATTGCGAGCAATATAATGAAAAGCAATCAAAAACTCATATAAACACCAAAGTGGTGCCAATTAAAATTCCAGTTCATCCCACACAAAAAAATCCTTACACAGCTCTGTATATGGAAAAATAAAAAAAGTTATGGCTATCAGAAGATAGTGATGCAGAAATATTGTTTTACACAATAAAAACACTTGTATTTTTATAAAAAAAAACGGGGGTTTCACATAAAAAAAAAACTATATAAATTGGGTATCGCCATAAGCGTCTTGACCCAAGGAGTAAAACTAATTTGTCATGGATACTTCACGGTGAGTGCTGTTAAAAACAAAAATAAAAATCACTACTAGGATTGCAGTATGATACCAATAAAAACATTGAATCAACCCGCAAAAAACAAGCTGCTATGCAGCTCCGTAAACAGAAAAATAAAAAAGTTATGGCTCTCAGACTCTGGCAATGCAAAAACATGTTTTCCTTTTTGAATAAAAGTATTTTTATTGTGTAAAAGCAGTAAAACATAAAAAAATACAAATTGGGTATCGGTGTAATCGTATCGACCTGCTGAGTAAAGTTAACATGTAATTTATACCACACAGTGACCACTGTAAAACATAAAAAACACTACCAGGATTGCTGTATTTTGTAAAAAAATTCCTTATAGAAACTTTAATAAAAAGTGAACTAAGCGTCACATGTAGAGATGGGCGAATTGATTCTAACGAAGTGGAATTCGTTTAGAATTTCAGGAAAACTTCGGTTCTGAACGAAGTCGAAGTTTGGGGGACTTCGGGTGAACGAAGTGTTGCTTTTTGATTGATAAAATTGGCTGCGAGCACCTGGCGTTACATGGGGCAAAGCACTCTGGGAGGAAGAAGGCATAGCCTGTATGAAATGTCCTGAGGATGAAGCACAGATCACAGAGAACTGGCGGGGGGGTTTCTGTCTGGAGATTCTGTGACGTCACCGCAAACTATATAAGTCCCGGGCAGCGAAGACGGGAGCTCACACTCCTCTCCTGTACTGATTTGGGGAGGTGCTGCCCGCGGTGATAGCTCTTACTGAGAACTGATTTTTATTACAGCGATTTTTGTCGTTTTTCGGGGTGTCTCAGCTTGTCTCTAGAGACTGTTTCTCATTACACCGTGCTATTTCTGATTTTGTGGGGTGATTGGATCTGAGAAGTCCAGGTGTGCGTCCTATCGAGCTAGCTGAATATACATTTTATTGCTATCTGCTCACAGCACATTGAATATTCCAAGGGGGGATATAAGGCCCTGTTCCTCGTTGTATTCATTTAAGAAACAGTGTTTTTTTTAAATACTAAATACCTCTTCATTCTAGGGGCCCTGCTCACACTCTTTTGCGCAATTTACATCCAGGAAGTCTAATTAAGCGTTTTGTGTTCTGCTGTTGTGTTGACTAATAAAAGAAACCGTCCTTTTTCACCGCCAAAAAAATAAATTTTTATGTAGCCTAATACACAAGCGAACGGTTATTACTATTTTTTCCTTTTTGTTGTGTAGCCGTAAAAAACACGACAATTGGTAACACCGCTACAAAGATCGTAGTTTGTGGTTTGCTCATTGTTGGGGCAATTTACATCCAGGGGTTTGTTAATTACATCGTTGATTTTTTCATGCTTGTCGGAGAACTAAAATAAAACCTGTCTTTTTCCACCGCCAAAAAATACATTTTTCCTGTAGCCTATTTAACAAGCGCAAGTTAATTACAATTTTTTTCTTGTTGGTATAGCGTAGAAAACACGCCATTGTAAATGCTACAAGCTCGTTTAAGTTTCCGGCCTGCTCAATTCTTTTTTTTGCGTTGGCAATTTACATCAGGGGTTTAATTAAGCGATGTTTCGGGCAGTTGTTTTCTGTAAAAGAAACTTTGTTTTTTCACCGCCACAGAAGAATTTCTGTAGATAATTCTTATCCGAAGGTTATTAAGCCTGTTCTCGTTTGTGCTTATTGTATATTCAGTAGTAAACATACACAGAGTTTTTTTTTTTTAAACGGCACATAAAAGTCAATTTTTTTTTTTCCTGCCCATTTGTGCCGAGAGACAATAATTTATATCCAAGGGTTACCAAGCTTTCTTAGTGGTAGGATTCATTTGGAGTCAAATACAGGGTATGTATTTATCACTATACAGTTATCTTCATCTATATGTTTGTCTGTAAATTTTAGAACAAAACAGTTATGTCAGACAGAGACCTAGATGGTGGAAGGCTCTCACGAACTAGCAGTTGCAGAGGCACAAAAATTCGAAGGCCAAAGGTAGCAGTCGCAGCCACAGCAACTGGGGACATCGCAGCAGGGGGTCACTCGGTGAGGCCTCAACTGCTGCTCGTCATCCTGCCCAGGCCGTGTGCTGGACTAGCAACCTCAAGGGTTTCTGTTGAGTGCGTTGACTAGGTCATCCATTCTACCAGTTGACATTTGTAAAACCCCAGTCCAGAGTCGGTGGGAATGTCAGACACAACCCATAGTTGTCATGGCCCTGGAGTTGGGTCAGCGGCACCTCACCTGTCCTCAACCCGCCTCTGTCCCATCCGGTTTCCATCAGCCAGAGATCTACAATGGGTCTGGGCCTCAGCGCCGACTATATAGCGAGGATGAACAAATTTGAGCGAGGGCGGGCAAGTCGAGCAGCTACTTGGCAGCGAAGAAATGAGGCCAATATCCCCTGCTTCTTGCAGTAGTGGGCCCCAAACAGTATAGACTGTTGAGAGTGGCATGGGTAGGGTCATGTTGTGAGGGGTGGTAAGCCTACTGACATACCAAGACCGGTGTTTGAGGACAGCTGGCAGAAGTGTCGATGAAACACAAATAGATGATGATGTAGTACAGAACCGCACTTGGGCAGCCGGGTTGAGGCCAAGGCTTCTTTTCATGCGTAGGTGAAGAGGGCCGTTCAGGCTTGCGCTGTCACGGCAGCGGCACAGCCAGAAAGTGGGTCATGTGGCCGTGGACGTCAGCTGGATAACAGCAGTGTTGAAGGGTGGGAAGCCAAGCAGGCACGGCGTATAAAAAACCCGCTTACGCAGGACAAGAATGTAGCGGCACCAGTGGGCCTCACCGTGAGGATCTGCAGAGGCCGGGTACAGTAGTCACTCACGTGCGGCACGTCTGTTTCGGCGGTTAGTAAAATACGGATAACTCGGCGCGCATGAGTGTTGTGAGTGTGGCAGTTTCTTGGCTAGACACGGAGGAGACCGTATATGGGTATTGAGGTATATGTAGTTTTCTAGTGAGGCAGAATGAGACTACAGGAAAGTTGAGTGGGGCCAGGGAAGCTAACGTTGGCACTCTCGCTCGGCCCTGGCAGATCTCAAAACACATGCAGCGTCACCATCGAGTCGGCCCCCTGGAGTAACCGTGGCTCAGGTGTGGTGTGGTTCCATCTGGTCCATCTGCTGCCGCCGCAGATCAGCCAAGCAAGCCAGCGCCCTAGTTGCAATGATGCCATTGCAGCCAAGTCTAAGGCTCCACCACCTCTGCAGAGGGAGCTGTTTCTCTTTGACATTCATCTCCCTGGTACCAGATGCTCCTGCCTCCTCGCTACTCATGGCACCAGCAGATTGCACAGTCCTGTTCAAACGGAATGGCGGATTGCAAAGAGACTACAGTATGCGCTCCAACCATACCTAAGGTTGCAGCAGCTATGACCGTGCTCCTGTCCTGAGGTTGTTGGTACTGCGAAGTCCCTCCCTTTCAAATGGTGGACTCTGCACCGTTCAGAGAAACTAATAGCTTGTGCCGAGCCGGAGTGGAAAGTTCAAGCGTATTTCTTTTCCAAAAAAGGGTCCAGAGAGTAAGAGCATTCATAATTTTATGTTGAGCAGTAGGTGGCACAGTCCTTGAGCTTATCGGTTTGGTCCTTCCAAGGTGCACGGAGCTCCACGGCACAGTCGGAGCTGTAACTACGGTCAGGGCCAGATGCAGTACATGTCCTTTTACGGCCCAGCTGCGAGCTGGTGAATGTGCTCGCGACCAGGCACCCAAACAACTACTTGGACAGGAGCACGCCGTCTTTACTCCCTCCACGTTGTGTCAATCTGCGGCTCCTAGGCTCCTGCGGCCAATGTTCCGCCTCCTCCTCTACTCCACCACCATCTCAGCCTCCACAAAGTTACTGCATCCATCATTACCACATGTTGTAGGGCAACAGCCGGTCTGTCAACGCAGTTCTACACCCTGGCTGGCCTCGGTCGGAACGAATGTCACACAGGGGAGGGGGAACTTGTCCGCGTTCTTGCAGCAAAGAAATCGATATGTGGGCTTTCTCCGCGCCAACTGCAAATCGGAACCATGGTAGAAGGACAATGGGAGCCGTGCTCAAACAGTAGTAACATGGTGTCCACGCTGCACCGATGGAGGGATGGGTCCCATGCGCCCCTGCATGGCCGCATGTGGATTCAATATGGGTTGTGAAAAGGTTCCTGTGAAGGTCTTACTCCGGTCTTCAGAAGATTCTGGAAAATGGACAGGAGAAACTGTGCATTGCAACTTCTATCCATTTACACTACAAAGCCAGGAACAGCGAACAGAACCTCCTGAGTTTGCCAGCGACGACACGGCACCTCCACACAAACACACGTCTTATATGCGATGTTGCTCCCGTTGGAATTTCCAGCCTGCACATGTTGGGACGACGTATGAACAGGAGAAAGGCCAATTAACGATTTTTTGATTAATCCAGGAGGACAGGAGTACACCATGTGTAACTTTGATGTCAGCTGACTGGCAGCTCATGTGTGACACCTGCCGTTTTGGTTTTTGTTCGAGGCCATTCGAGGAGGCCCGCACCGGTTATTTATAGCGTTTGCCAGGGACTTACGGGGATGAGTAACGTTCATTCCACTGCTTCATGTCCTGGAACAGATGCTGAAAAAAATCTTGTCTGGGCAGGGATGGAGACGTGGGCGACTACATCTCGCGGCCACTATGAGGTCGAGTGGACCTGAAATGGACGCGCAGGAGAAAGAGGAGGGAGGAGGAGGACATGTTGGATGGAGCAGAAGCATTGTATGGTGAAATGAGTGGGATTTTCTACCCAGGTGACATAGAGAGGAGGAGCAAGGCATGCAGCTGGAGGAAGGTAGTCTGGAGGGAGGTAGATTGGAGATGAGGAAGACGAGGCAGATGACCCGCAAGCACGTGGCAGTATACAGGGGAGATGGAATGGCAGGGAGCCCCTTCGGGAGTCACTTGCGCAGATGGCCCACAGCATAATGATCTTGCCTGGCTAGTGACAGCCGAATGTCCACCGCATCCGGCAAGGAAGGGAGGACTTCTGGATCTCCACACCTATTGGACCCTCACGCTACCGGTGCAAAATGGAGCCCTTTTTCCCAGCTATTGAGAGAGAGCCAAAAAACTCAAATACTATAGGGAAATCCTCAGTAGTCAGTTGGCCACGGCCTATGTGCAACGGCATTCGTCCCCTCCTCTGACAGGTACTGACCGGGGGGTTTCCTTCAGCGCCTCATGTCTTACTGAACGCGGATGGTGGGGGAGGGAAGGGAAGGTGGGCGGGTCGGTCGGGGCAAGTACCAGCTCCTTAAGCAGCAACCTAAGTCTGGATTGTCACGATGAGCAGTTCCATCACCCGGCCATAGTGAGGAGGGGCAGTCGCCAGCTGCAGCCAGGACCTGGAGCAGGACACCTGAACCCAAAAGTTGGTTGGCGTCTACGTGCGACAGCACTCTGCCACCCCTAGTTAGATAGATCCGCTGGACTTAATGGGCTGCCAAACTGGATGTGTGGCCGAAATTGCCGTAGGTTTGCAGTGGAGAAGCTTGTCACTGCCGCCGGCCAGTAGTGTGTCGGCTTCAGGCGAGTGGGTTCAGTTGCGCTGCAGCGTGGGGCCTCGTTACCCCCAGGAGCGAGAACCCGCTTATGTCCAGGGAAATGTGGAAAGATCTCTGACCACTTGTCAAAGATGAATCAGGGCGTGGATCGGCCCAAGGATTCCTACACACCAATACCTTTAGGCGGTCAGGAACTACATCAGCCATGAAGCCTACCCCAAAACTTTGAGTAATGAGTATTCTGTGGTTCATTTTAAAACTACCTGCCTCAGCCACTATTATGATGCCGCCACCCCACGCCCTTAACCCTCATAATGCCACACAGCTGCTGACAGTTTCTCCCCATCTATGCCACCATCCATACTCTTACCAGGGACTGGTATTGCACCACTCGCCCCAATCTTGTCATTGATGCCACTGTCTGACCTCATGCTCGCTGCTGTGGCTGCTGCCCGTTGCCATCACACTTGTTAATTGTGCACACTTCTCCTGACCTAATGCTGTTGCTCTGCTCCGCCGTCACCTCCAATCTTGTCATTGTGAAACTCTGTGGTCCTACTCCAGTTTTTTCCACTCCAGAATGGTCATTGTGCCACTGTCTGACCTCATGCTGCTTGCCCACCGCTCCCACACTCTTACTATCTGTCATTGTGCCAATCTTGTGGCCTACCTACTCCTGTTTTTGCCACCTTCCAGCAGAATGTCAGTGTGCCACCTTCTCTGACTCTCATGCTGCTGCCGACTGTGACCTCCACCCTGTGTCATTGTGCCACTCTGTGGACAGTCCCTACTCATGTGCTGTTTTTTGGCCCCTCCAGAATGTCATTGTGGCCAATGGAGGACCAAACCAAGATAAAGCTCCACCTCTGCACTATTTATGCATTGGACAACGTTCTACTAGTACCCTGCGGATCATGTTGAGCCTGGAAGGGAAATAGCTGTTTTTTAAACGTGATTGTCCCGGAAAGTATTCAGTAATTCGAAACGAAGTTATTTTTTGTCGGAAGGGGGAAAATCTCGGGAGTGAGCGACGAATTTTGAGGAAATTCGTCACATCTCTAGTCTTTTGCACCCCATTAATGGTATCAACAAAAATATCCACTCATCCCGCAAAAAAAGCCCTTAATCAGCTCCTTATATGGATAAATTAAAAAGTTATGGCTATCAGACAATGACGACATAAAAACGCAATTTTTTTTAAAATGCATTTCTTTGTGAAAATTGTAGTAAAATAGTAAACTGTATAAAAAATTCTATGATCATTTGTAATTTGTACTGACCCCATAGTAAAGTTACAACCTGTCAATTTATCCCGCACGGCGAACACTGTAAAAATGAAGCCCAAAAAAAACAATGTTGGAACTACGCTTTTCCCCCCATTTTCATGGCCCAATGCTAAAAAAAACCTATGGAACACCAGTGCATCCAAAATGTATGATACACCCCTAGATGAGATCCATGAGGGGTATTGATTCCAAAATGGGATGACTTCTGTTCTGCTACTTTGGGGGCTTTGCAAATGCGACATGGCACCCACCAAAATCTGTGTTCCAAAAAGCCAAATAGCGCTCCTTCCCTTGTATGTCCTGCCTTGCACTCAAACAGCAGTGTACACACACATGTAGGATTTTGCCAAACTTGGAAGAAATTGTGTAACAAAATTTCAGGGGCTTTTTTTTCCAGGATTTTTTTGTAAAAATTAAACATTTTTAGCTAAAATTGCAGACTGTTGGGAAAAAAAAGTCTTCAGTTTCACAGCCTAACACTAAAAAAAATTGTGAAACACCTGTGGGGTCGATATACTTCCTGCACCCTTGGATATATTCCTTAAGGGGTGTAGTTTCCAATATGGGGTCTTTTTAGGGGTGTTTATTAAGTTTTAGCCCCTTAGGGTGTCCGCAAACCTGGAATGGTGCCTAAATAAAATTGTAATGAAAATGAGACCCCAGAGTCCGGTAGGTGCTCCTTCTACTCTGAGGCCTGTGGTTGAGACAAAGAGCGCAGTAGGCACATCATATGGATATGGCAGAATCTGGGAATTGATTGTTGGTTAGTTGCAATTTCCTGGCACAATTACCGTGAATAATGGAAAAAATTGAAAATCTGCAAAAAAGGGCAATTTTGGAAATTTCACCTCCATTTTGCTTTAATTTCTGTGAAACACCTAGAGGGGTAACAAACTTCCTAAATGTTTTTTTAAATACTTTAAGAGGTTTAGTTCCTTATATGGGGTCATTTATGGGAGTATCTAACATACAGGCCCCTCAAAGCCACATCATAACTGGACTGGTCCCTAAAAAAAATCTATTTTGCAAATTTTCTTGAAAATTTGAAAAATTACTACTATATTTCTAAGCCCCCTAATGTCGTAAAAATATAAAAAGGCATTTAAAAAATTGTGCCAACCTACAGTAGACATATGGTAGATGCTAGCTATAAACTATTTTGAGTGGAATAATTATCTGTCTTACATGCAGAAATAAACAAGGATTGTATGGACCAAAATTTAATACTAACTTAAAGCACAATGTGTCACAAGAAAACAGTCTCTGTATCCCATGGATAGGTAAAAGAGTCAAAAAGTTATTCTCACATAAAATTACACATGTCAGATTTTAAAAACGGGGCTCTGTCAGAGAGGCCAAAACTGGTTCAGATGGTAAGGGGTTAAAATCAGGCAGAGAAATAAACAGTCTGGAGGATTGTGGTCAGGTGAACCAGTCTTGTGTATGGAAGTGACAATACAAAAAATTTCCAAAAATGCAGATACTGTACATTGTATTATCAAATATAAATGTAGGATAAAATATGAAGCTAAAAACCCTGAGGCCTAGAGGACGGTGTCAGCTCCTCTCTGTGGCCTCTATCCATATGCATCTCTTTCACCAATAAGCGCTTCCCGTATAGTAAATAACCTCTACTTCTTGTTCTCAATAGGTATGTTGTAGAACTGTTTCTAGGAGTAAATTTAAAAATCTTCTGTTTGGGGGAGTCAAATTCAAGCACTACAGCATATTGAGGACTCCCCAAATTATATTCCAGCTATTTAATCTGAAACAAGCCTTGTTTCTCTGATATAAGGGCCAACACCTGCTTTAGGAAGATGTCTTCTTTTGAGATATCTCTTCTGTCCTTTAACAGGAGTTGCAGAGTTAACGTTGGCAACTGAGCTTTGGGGGTTCCAATCGGCACTTCTGATATATGAAAAACAGTAGTAGTGTAAAGGGCAAATGGTAGGTGGGCAGCACTGCTACAGATTTTGTATTGGAGTCCAGGAACTTAAAGTTCCTTCCTCCCTCACTTCCCTAACTTTAAATCTTGCAGCCCCCTCTTCCACTTTTTCTTTTTTGTTTATCAACAAGTGGTGTGTATTTCCTCAAAGTAACCTATTGTATTTTTTTTATGCTGTTTGCCTTGCTTATCCAATTAGTTCTGCTTACTTTTTATCAAGTCTTCATGTTACTATGGTTAAATCTGTTTACATCACAATGTTCTCCAACATGTTGACATGCTTGCATTCTGACTTCTGCTTTAATAAAATTGGATTGCACAATAAAACCTTATATATGCATTTCTTTAATCACATTACACAGGTTTACTCATTGAGAATAGGTGATGGTACAACTTACCTCCTCTCCCTCCCTGCACAATGACCTCTGCAAACAATTTACAATCAGATAATTAAAATAGATATGAATAAAATATTTGTGTCAGTATCTGGTTTTAAAGAGCTATTCCTATGAGCTGGTAGTTGTACATGTGTGGCCAGTACTCTGTTACATAGAGGTAGCACACACGCAGGCAGCGCAGTAAAAATTGAAATAGGAATACTTCTTTGTGAAGTAAACAAAAAATAAATCATACATTTCATTTTTATTCCCTCTCAAAGTATCCATTTAATCTGTCCACTGCTGGTGGTCACACATGCCCAGTTGCATAGTCCCACCACCTTACTTTCAATAGCGCTAATGAAGGTGTATCATGGAGTGTACCTGTGTGAACATATCCTAAAACTTTTTTTACAGTCTCAGAAATTTCTGTCTGAAACCTGACATTTGTGAATACATAATGTGATTGGGTTCATAGAGTATTTTTGCAGCAGTAATTGTTAGCCAAAACCAGGAATGTGTCCAAAGTATAGAAGACTTAAACTTTTTCTTTTAGATTCAATGCTTGTTTTAGCTTACAAATAGTGTTGAGCGATGAAATCGGCAAAATTGGAAATCGGGCAGATTTTAACTAAAATCTTGGTTCCAGGATGAAGAGATTATTTCTCTTAAAATCTGATCAATAATCACCCATCGCGGATTCCAATCGCGCCATTTTTGGCACTTCCTGTCATTTTGGAGGCCAGCCAATCAGCGCAAACTGGGGAGGGGGGAGGGGGGGTTAAAGAACATCACCACTGGGGTGTGTAGGGATCTCATTGGCTGCTGAGATCACATGACCTAATTTTATCTATGTCACTGCGCTTCCTGATCGGCGCCATTAGCTTCTATACAGCGAACAGTACGGATCACTGTCATTCTGTTAGTAGAGATTATTTCCCAGCGATTTTACAACTGAAAAGGATCTTTGATAGAGTAGTTAGATTAGGGTACATAAAGAATACAGAATTCTAGTTAGTATTAGTTAGAGATTTGGAAACCACTCCAGTGCTCTGAACAGCACAGCTGTGGGGGGGAAGCCTGCTCCGGAGGGGCAGATCGTGCATCAGACATATTTCTCCTCTCAAGCCATGCTGACATAGCACCCAATTGTATTTCTACGTTGCCATCCGCCACAGTCTGAATTCAGGGTGTCACTTTCTTCTGGGAAGCACGTCTGCATTTATAACTCATATTTGTCCTTTAAAGTCAATCTCAAATATCACCAAATTTTATTTCTGCATAGCCAGCATCCACCACAGTCTGAGTTCAGGGTGTCACTTTCTTGTGGGGCACACGTCAGCATTTATATCACTCATATTTGTCCTCTCAAACCATGGTGAAATAGGACCCAGAAGACAATAATAGGAGAGTGTATATTTAAAACATAACATTTATTATACTCAGGATAAAAGTAAAAAACGAAAAAAATATTAATGACCCAAGTGAAACTACAAATCGTAGGTAATGCTACATGGCATCGGGATACTGATACTATCCCTATTCCATCGCTATACAAAATATCAAACACCCTACCTATCTAAAATAGGGCACCCGCGCCTGAAAAAGAGCGACCCTATATCAGGACTATAAACCCAAACCAAACAAACGCCCATATTAACCCTATGATAATATATACATAAGGTTTTCAGTACCACAGTTATCCCCCATGTTTCTACCTTATTCCGGTGTCATCAGGGGACTAAAAGATTGCCATGTACTGAGAGAGTTTGCTCTACAAGAAAGAAAAAAGTAATGCAAAATAAATAAATCCAGCCACATATCATACAGTAAATCAAGTGCCTGTTGAATAATGCTTAACAATTAAATCACCATAAGGGCCGTTTTGAAGACACCATGGGAGCGTGTGGCTCTGGTGTCCATGGAGGGCTATGATATGCCGACCATGTGTAACGCCGTCAGGGCCATTTTAAATGCCATCATGGTCACTTGATCGCACACAGACTTCCGATCACGTGACCCGTGACGACTTCCGCCATCGCGTCATAGACGCCGAAGTGTCATAGCAACGCGTCTCTTGAATACATAGAGACACAGCAGACCAGGAAGCGCTCAAAGCATAGCGTTCCTTAGCAACTGGAAATGGTAATAACGCATCCAGTGGGCGTGTAAGCATTGTCAATCCTACTTAAAGGCACAGCACTGCTCTAGAGTGCCGATGTGATACAATAGAATAAAAGAAAACAGGTCATTTGTGCCAGTCTTTCCTGTTAAAAACAGCAAACTACAAGGCTGGGATATACATTCATAGTATAGATCTTATTACTACATTATGTATTTGGGATCTACATGAGTAAACAACCGCATCAATAGTATCTTACAAAAAGCAACTCAAATTAAGTTGTTCACTTAAGCCCAAAGGATGGGATGAGCCCAATGTATATATCCAGAAACATTCCTTCTTCAACAGATCTGCGTCCAAATTGCCTCTTCGAACATGGGGAGCCACTTTGTCTATCCCCATGAATTTCAAACCTTCACAGGAACCTCCATGTGTACTCCACATATGTCTGGACACAGGTGTATCTCTCCCTTTCCTGATGTCACCTAAATGCTCCCCAATTATGCGTCGTAGTTGACGAATGGTCTTACCGACGTAGTTTTTACCACATGGGCATTGAATTCTATAAATCACTCCCTCAGAGCGACAATTGATGAAATGATTAATTGTGAATTCTTGTCCTGTACTTGGGTTTGAAAAAATTCTCCCAGTTTCGATAAATTTACAGCCTACACATCCGCTACAACGAAAACATCCTTTTGGTTGTCTATCCAGCCACGTTGTAATGACAGGTGGTGGTGTATAGTGACTGGATACTAGTCGGTCTTTCAAACTTTTCCCTCTCCTAAAAGTTATCAAAGAGCAAGGGCCGACCTTTTCTTTAATGTCAGGATCCATTAGCAAGATGTCCCAATGTTTAGCAAGGACTTTCCTGATTGCTTCTGATGCTTCATCATAGGTCCCCATAATCCTAAGGGGTTCAGTTTGTTCTACTTCATCATATTTATGTGGAGTCAAAAGACAGCGCCTATCCGTTTGTAACGCATGGTTGTAGGACTCCTTAAGGATTCCGTCCGGATATCCTTTCTCTTTGAATCTGTGGTATAGGTCCTTCGCCTGCCTCACAAATTCTTTTTGGTAGAGCAGTTGCGATGTAGTTGCAGATACTGACCACGTGGGATGCCTTTTTTCAAGGAGTATGGATGACTACTTGACCAATGTAATGGTGCGTTACAAGCTGTTTTCTTTACAGAATAGGGGAAGTCCTGGATGGTGCCATTGTTTTCCCTTTGGAAACAGATACATCCAAGAAGGATAGCTTGGATCTCTCTATCTCATATGTAAATTTTAATCCAAGATTATTCTGATTTAAGCCATCAACAAATTGTACAAATTCCTGTTTAGACCCATTCCAGATGATGAAAACATCATCAATGTATCGAGTGTAGAATTCAATATGCTCTACATGTCTGGTCGGTGTATCGCCGAATACAACCGTGTCCTCCCACCATCCTAAATACAGATTTGCATAACTTGGTGCACAGCAGTTCCTCATCGCGGTTCCTTTTAATTGATGATACAACTTTCTATCAAAGAGAAAGTAGTTTCTTGTCAGTATAAACTGTAAAAGATCATTCACAAATTAATTATGTGATTGGAACTACTGACCTCTGCCCTGTAAAAAGTGTTAAACAGCCTTTAGACCTAGATCATGGGGAATCGAGGTGTATAATGATTCAATATCTATGCTTGCTAGGAAGCAACCCTCATCAACAGTGATACCATTAAGTTTTTTCAAAAAATCCATTGTATCCCGTGTATATGATGATAGTGCTTCTACAAATGGATGTAAAATGTGATCCACATATGTCTCACAGTTTTGTGTTAGTGATCCTATTCCAGAGACTATAGGTCTTTTTTGTGGTACATTGTGTATAAATAACATGAAAGTGATTTCCAGCTTCCAGCAGCTCTTTCTGACTGTTATACATATAAACTTGCTTTATCTGTAAGTTATATGCATCATTTTCTTTAACCTTCATTTTTTTGGGTGACATTTTGTGGGATCAAAACCAGTTACCAGTTTTCCATATAATTATTCTTTTAACATACAATGGTCATTGTATCAGAACTTATTAACATTGTACGTTGAGGGACCACTGTACTGTAGTATATAGCAAAAAATGATCAAGCGATCCATTTTCCCATGCTCTGAAAGGGGGCTAAAATTTGCTGAAAAATGTTTTGCCAAAAGAAAAAAAAAAATAAAATTAAAAAAATTATAATTAAAAAAAACCCTTTTATCATATAAAAAATTCCCAAAGAAAAAAAAAATTGGCATAATTGGTGTCACCATTCTGTAAAGGGCAAATCCAGTACAAATTCATTTATTTTCCCCACAGAGAACACAAAAAAAAAAAAAAAAACAAATTCCCAATGCCAGAATTTTAAAATTTTTGGTCATCCTGTCTCCCAGAAAAAAAAATGAATAAAAGCGATCAAAAAATGTTTATGCACCCCTTAAATTGGGGGCCAATAAAAATTTTTCCCCCTCCCTGAAAAAAATGATTCATCATATAGGTTTATGGGGCAAAAATCTTAAAGTTTTTTGGGCATAAAAAAATAGCAAGAAATGCTAATTAAAAAAAAAGTTTCATATTTTTTTTAAAAGTAAAAAGAAAAACTCAAACCTGACTTTTTTTTATGGGGTCGCATAAAAAGGTAAAACTTCACTTTTAAAAGATTAAAAACAGCCGCCCCCGCCCCGCTTTTTTCCCCCCCCCCCCCAAAAAAAAAATGTAAAAAAAAGTTGCACAATTGCATTTTTTTTCCCCTTACTATTCCACAGACATTTTTTCTGTTTTTCCTGTATATTAATGATACGCAAAGGGTATATTAAAAAGTACATCTTTCCTACAAAAAAACCTTTAAGGCTTTG